>PISX010030183.1:0-19033 GCA_004024625.1 Mellivora capensis | reverse complement strand
ATCCAACAAAACATGTATAGGGATTCATACACTGAGAATAACACAAGGCTTATAAAATAAATTAAAGAAGTTTTGCATAAATGGAACAACACACCATTTTCATACAATGGAAGAGTCAACATAATAAAGATGCTAATTCTTCCCAAATTAACATATAAGTTTAATTGTATTAACACAGTTAATTGTGTTAACACAATTTAACACAAAACACAATTCCTATAAAAATTCCGGTAAGATTTTCTTGTAGATACAGACAAGATTAACCTAAAAAATATATGGAAAAACAAGGGAACTGGAGTAGATAAAACTATTTTGAAAAAGAAAAGTAAACTGAAAGTAATAACTCTACCTGATTTCAAAACAAAGTTTATATGTACAGTAATCAAGACTGTGTGGTCGAGAAATAGATACATACATCAATGGGGCAGAGCAGAAAATCCAGAAATAGATCCATTCGAGAACACCAAACTGATTTTTGACAAAGGTAACAGAATCAATAGTTTTCAATGAATGGCGCTAAAGCAACTGGACATCCTTAGGTAAAAATCAAAAACAAACAAAAAATAAATTAAAAAATAAGCAAAAAACTTTGAGCTTAATCACATACCTTATACAAAAACCAGCCCAAAATAGATTTTAGACTTAAATGTAAGATATAATACTATAAAACTTTTGGGAAAAAAATTAGGAGAAACTTTGGGTGATCGAGGGCTAGACAAAGGATTCTTATACTTGACACCAAAATCAGAATCCATAAAAGGAAAAATCGACAAATTTGACTTCATCGGTAATGAAAACATTTATTTTGTGAAAAACTGTTAAGAAGGGGCACCTGGGTGGCTCAGTAGGTTAAGCATCTGTCTTCAGCTCAGGTCTTAATCCTGGGGTCCTGGGATCAAGCCTCAAATTGCGCTCCCTGCTCAGCCAGGAGTCTGCTTCTTCCATTCCCTCTGACCCTCCCCCTGCTCATGCTCTTGTTCTCTTTCTCTCCCTCAAATGAATAATTAAAAAGTCTTTTTAAAAGCACTGTTAAGAAGATAAAAAGACAAGTTACAGAGTGGGAAAAAATATCTGCAAATTATAGATGGGACAAAAATCTAGTGTCTAGAATACATATAGATCTCTCGAGCTCAGCAGTACAAAAAAGTAAAAACAATCCAATTAGAATCTGGACAAAAGACATAATAGGCATTTCTCTGAAGATATGTAGATGGCAGATAAGCACATGAAAATATGCTTAACATTGTCAACCATTAAAGAAATGAAAAATTAAAACTAAAATGAGATATCACCACATGTCTATCAGAACGGCTAAAATATAAAATAGTAATTACACCAAATGCTGGTGAAGATACAAAGAATCTAGATAACTTACACATTGCTGGTGGAAATGTAAAATGGTACATCCTCCCTGGGAAAGAGTTTTCTGGTTTTTTTTTCTTATTATATGTTGTTAAAAACTAAACTGTACAATTACCGTATAATTCAGCAATTACACTCCTGTGCATTTATCCCAGAGAAATAAAGAATTATGCTCCCTACAACCCTATGTACAAATGTTTATAGGAGCTTTATTCATAATAACCAAGAACTGGAAACAGCTCAGATGTTCTTCAGTGAGTAAATGGTCAAGCAAATGGTGGTATGTTCATAAGGTAGAATAGTGCTCAGTAATACAAAGTAACAAATTATTGACACATGCAACAACCTGGATAAATCTCCAGTGACATGCTGGGGAGAAAAAAGTCAATTCAGAAATGTTACATCATTGAAAAGAAAAAAAAATTTTTTTTAAAAAAAGAATAGATTAGTGGTTACCAGGGTTTAAAGAGGGGGTAATAGAAGACAGGAAGTGGGTGTGGCTATAAAGAACAACATAAAAGGTCCTTGTGTCAACAGAAATGTTCTGTATGTTGACTGTACCAATGTCAACATCCTCATGTGATGTTGTGGTATAACTTTGCAAGGTATTACTATTGGCGGAAGCTGGATAAAAGATACACAGGAGATATTTCTTAAAACTACCTGTGAATTTACAATTATCTCAATATAAAAAGTTAAAAAAATAGAAAAAGCCTCTCATATTGAAAACTTAATATCCAGTGTTAGAAGTCTTCTAATGGGGCACCTGGGTGGTTCAGTCAGTTAAGTGTCTGCCTTCGGCTCAGATCATGAACCCAGGATCCTGGGATCAAGCCCCACTTGGGCTCCCTGCTCAGTGGGGTTTCTGCTTTCCCTCTCGCTCTCCCTCTGCTTGTGTCCCTCTCACTTGCTCTCTCTCTCAAATAAATAAATAAAATCTTAAAAAATATCGTCTAATGACAAGTAAGTCCAAGAAAAAAGCATAAACAAATTAGACCAGGCAAACATTCAAAAGAAAGAAGGAAGGAAGGAAGGAAGAAAGACAGAAGTCATAAAGGTAATATCATAAAAAGTAGAATCCAAGGCATAAGTCTAAATGGAACATAATGGTAACATGTTTCAATGACAAAGAGTTTAGTATAGTCTTAAATACAAATGTAAGTATCAAGATCTGATAGATAAAAAGTGGCATTTCCCAAATTATATCTAAGTAACACTAATTCTAAGCGATTGACACAAAAGAGGGTATATATTCAGTGTTCATGGAAATTTGGACAACTCTCTTTATTGTATTGTTCTTTTTAAAAATCTCTCCTAGGGACGCCTGGGTGGCTCAGTTGGTTAAGCGGCTGCCTTCGGCTCAGGTCATGATCCCAATGTCCTGGGATCAAGTCCCACATCAGGCTCCTTGCTCGGCGGGGAGCCTGCTTCTCCCTCTGCCTCTGCCTGCCACTCTGTCTGCCTGTGCTCCCTCTCTCTCTGACAAATAAATAAATTTTAAAAAAATTTAAAAATCTCTCCTCATATTAGAATATTAGAGATTTGTAAAATTCTGTAGTAAAATCCCTCTTTAACATAGTCCAGCATTTTTTACTTCAGATTCTTTTTCAGTGAGTACTGAGAGCTCAGGTTTAGCTGTCCAAGATCAACCTATTGAGGGCTAGCCACTTGGAGAAAGGCTTGGCCCAGAATGGTCAAGGAATTCCAAGTCTTCGAATCCAGCTTTCTGTAGCCATCATGCTTGGGAGGGGTAGATGCTTGCAATCAAGAACAAAGATAAAATTCCTGCTGATGACTTGCCTTTTCCATGGCTGCAAACAAAAGGTTAGAATTTCATGATCTGATCAAGCCAGGAAAAGGGCTGGACCTACTCCACACCCAAACACGGAGCTAGCAGGAAAGGATCCAGCTAAGGTTCCTCCATATCCTACTTCACACCCTGGTTCCTGATCAGTCCAGGGCAGAGCAGAGCTTCCTAATCAAATAAGGTCGGCTCTGATTCTAATACATTTCTGATGTTGACCCAGAATGCAATGGGTAATGGGAGTCTATTGTCATTAGATGATATTTTTTTAAGATTTTATTTATTTATTTATTTATTTATTTATTTATTTATTTGAGAGAGAGAGCAAGTGAGAGAACACAAAAGCAGAGGGAGAGGGAGAGGGAAAGCAGAAACCCCACTGAGCAGGGAGCCCAAGTGGGGCCTGATCCCAGGATCCTGGGTTCATGATCTGAGCCGAAGGCAGACACTTAACACTTAAACACTGCTGCTCTGTCTCCCTGCAACAACTCATAGACTTACAGACAAGTTCTTTAACATTTTCAAGAAAAAACCAAACTTAATCCTTCCTTATGTGTATAAACTCTTCCATAGAATAAAAAAAAATGACATAAATCTTAATTCATTTTTTTAAAGTAGAACTTTCCTGGTTTCTCTCTCTTTCATCATCCCCCAATGGGCCTCCTTCTCCAATCTGACAAGTCAGCCAGCAAACTCCTAAATTTCATTCCCATGAATTTTGCTCATTCCCTAACTCGTCTTCCCCAAGAAACCTTCCTGATTTCCAAGACAGGCTTTTGTTTTTTCCTTTCCATGTGATATTCTCCTGTTTTTACCCAGCACTCTTTCAACTGATAATTCAATGCTCTTCTCAGACCTAGTCCTTTCTAACATAGCAAATGTTGGTTTAATAAATGAATGTGTAAATGCATGAAGCAACTTACTTAATGTCCTCCAAGACTTAATAGCTTCCAATTCTATCTAATACATCAAAAAATTAGACCAACATATAAAGAAGTTGAATTCAGGGAAAATGACAATATTAACCAAAAGAAGGTACAAAAACAATATACATTTGAAATATAAGTACCTCCTAAGAGGTTATCTTAAAACTATCAGTAAGCGCTAAGAGTCAGATTTTGTAACTCAGAGGCCAGTTTCCTGGTTCCCAGTTTAGCCACTTGGAGGCCAAAGAACACTTTGTTTTTTGTCTGGCTGGAATTTATTTTTATTTGTCTGTGCAAAGTGATGAAATATCTGATCTGAGTCACTTAAACTCCTTCAGGAAAGAGTTAACCCAGATAAAATCCTTCAGAGAAAGGGATTTCAATACAATTTTCAAACAATCTTTTCACTTAATAATCAAAAAGGTTTTTTAAAGGCCTAATCCAAATCCCATCCACTCTTACAATTGTCATCCTAACACCATTATCAGTGGAAAGTGGTGCAAGAAGGTTGACTTTGGAAGGGCTTTAATTCTTGGGGCAATCACCCATCAAAGTTTTCTGCTCCACGAATGATACAATCAGAACCTCTTATACCAGACAAAGCTTGCTCTGTTTCCTAAGCTTGGGGGCAAATCTTTTAGATCTTTCAGCCCACAGAAAATAATTTATCAGTTCACCTCCCACTCAACAAGGAAAAAGGCCATAAAATCCTTGTGCCCAGAGCCTGCTTTGAGTTGTTCCAAAGTCACCCTGAGTCTGATGAGGACATAATCTGTCCAGTGTGTTTCAGCTAAGCCATTCCTTTTGCAAACATATCCCCAACCACTTCGGTACTGCAGTCCACCATGATAGCAGGATTTGGGGTATTCTTTTTGTGATATTTGCTCCCTCAAAAGTTATATGTGGGATGTATGTAGTCTATGGTCAACATAGTTTCAGAAACCATAACAGAACAGCAGTGTTTTTTTATGACCTAGAAGTTATTAATTAGGCATAATATAAATATGTAGTATATGAAAAATAAGTAAACCAATAAAAGCCATACTTTAGAGACTTACACATGAAATGTAATAATTTTCAATAAAAAGCAAGCAGATTCAGCAAAATGTCTTGAGGAGAAATACTTTAATGATTTTATACTCAAAATTATACATCATGACTTTTTCCCTCCCTACAAATAAATTATAGATGTAGACATGAAAGAGACCTCTAGATATACCCTCTGAAAGGGCTTCACTGACAATCATGAATACTAAAACTGACTCCATGCATAACAAGTTTCTCAAAAGTAACTGGTCACTCTAGCCAAATTGGGCTGGTATTATACTGAGGTATTCTAGGTTTTCTTTCCATAGAAATTTATTTTCAGGGCACCTGGGTGGCTTAGTCAGTTAAGTGTCTGACTCTTGATTTCAGCTCAGGTCCTGGGCTCAGGGTCATGAGATCAAACCCCATGTAGGGCTCCATGCTCGGCACGGAGTCTGGTTGTCCTCTCTCTGCCCCTCCCCTCACTCATGTTCTCTCTCGATGTCTCAAATTAATAAATAAAATCCTTTAAATAAAAAAAAGAAAATTGTTTTCTTTTCATGAAAATTTGCATGTTAACTTGGAAATATAGCAAAATATTTCAATCTAATAAAGTATTCCTTTCTTGAAAGTTTCATTACTACTTTAAAAAATAATTTACTCTTTTGAAGCAAAACTTTAAAATTTGGTTGCCCTCAATTTGGAAACACTGTCATTTTAAATCCAGGTCTTCTTCAGAGGAAAGATTGTTTTGTTTTTGTTCACCTTACATCTTCATGCTTGTTGATTATTTCAATAGACTACAACTTATTTACTTTTAAAACATCCTAATTGCTACCAGTTGTACATTCAAGCTGACATTTAAAGAGGAAATCTGGAGCTATGGGGCTGGCTACATATAAGCCATTGCTTAAGCACACACAAAATAATTATTGTAAGTCTAATAATATTTCAGTTTTAGTGATTAGACACATATTCAAAGTACTTAAAGTGAAGAGCTGTGCATGTTCTCCTAAATAACAAAATGTATTGAGTCCTAATATGGGCTCCAAAGTAAATTAGGAACATGAACTTTACACTTCTAGCCCCCTCTGAATGCAGCTAGAAACTGAGAGGTAGAGAGTTGTGTGATCTATATCACACGTATATCTGTATATCTATATCTGCATAAGGTATAACCACATGCATTATAAATGTGTGTATATGTATCTATTCATACATCATATATAAATCTATTTATCTATCTATGGAGAGAGTTTCCAGTTATCAATTGCTCCATAGCAAACTACATGAAAGCTTTAATGGCATAAAACAACACCTATTTTATAGTGCATATGATTTTGTGGGTCTGGAATTAGAACAGTGCACTGCAGGAATGACTCATTTCTGATCCCAGATGAGGAGGGTCTCAGGGAGGAAAAAGTGACTGAATTGGCTGTATCAAAGAAAATGGCACCAGATGGGCAAGGGAAACCTTATTCAAAATTATTGCAATGGGAAAGAGAAATTAAACTTAACTCCACTGAAACAAAAGGTGGGAGGGATTTTGAATGAGGAGGTGAGCTGAAAGTACTGGAGAACATTAAAGGGGAGGTTGGTCAATGTGATAAGGTTGTTTGTATTTGCCAAGTTAGGCAATTACCCTCCCAAAAGAGACTGGAAGATAGGGGCTCTATTATTCTTGGTGTGTCCATTTCAAAAGGATGGTTCCCTGGTCCTTGAGAAAGACATTCCTGGATGGTTCTATACTGCAAGAGGCTGGGAGATTTACATCTCAAGGGGCAGACAAAGAATTTATGACTGCAAGTTTTCTGAAGTCATTGCTCTAAGGAAAGGAAGGTCAGGGGCATGAGTATATTCAGGGAGAAACCTATCTGAGTTCAGTCAAGCTGAGGAACATTAAGGCTATCCTGGTCAGTTGTCAGAATTGGGGCAAAGCCATATGTCTAAGTCCTTGATTCTAGATGTCGACAGATTTCCTTAGTTCTCCGCATCCTGTCCACTGGCTCTGGAATGTCCAAGATGCCTTCTTTACTTACATCTATTTCCTGGTGTGGGATGGCTGGGTCAGTGGAGGTGTTTGGGTTTTTCTCTTTCTACAGTGTCTCCATATAGTAGCTTCAGCTTATAACGCAGTGGTCTCTGGGTGTTCATATGTCTTACATGGCAATTAGCTTCCCCAGAGCAAGTGTTCCAAGAAGCACAGACAAAAATTGTAATACTTCTTCAGACCTAGGATCTGAATTTCCAGAATGTCACTTCTACCACGTTTTATTGGTCCACACACGGAGTTAGCCCAGAGTCAAGGGGAGAGGAATTATACTCCACCTCTCAATGGGAGGAATAGCCAAGAACCTATAGCCATGTTTAATCTGCCACCACTATGTATATGGAGCAACACTGCCCTACTTGCAGAGTTAGTCACACATTGTAGGTTACAGGATGTAAGTACATTACCTGAATTTTCTGTAGAATCATAAAATCACGGAAAAAACATAACTGAAAACAAACTATACTTCAGAAATGACAAATGCAACAAGTGTTGCATGGGCAATCGATTGACCTGAATCCTAGTGCAACGCTTGTGACAATTAGCTGTCTGACCTTAAGTAAATCAGTTAATCTTGAAGGCTCCTTGGTAGTCTAAAATTCTGTTATTCTAATCACCAGTATTGCCTTGATTTGTATTGTTAAGCATGCATTGAGAACACATATAAAAGACCCAGTAACCACCCTCATTAATTCACCATTAAACCTTTGATCACAGTAATTTAAGTACTTTGAAAACCTAGGAAGAAAAACAATACATCAAGGATAGATGTGGCCATTGTAAATAGCAATAGGAAATACATTTCTTCTTAATGAATCTGGTCCAGATTAGTTTCATCTGTACCAGTATGCTCTTCTGCTTGGTGGGGAGGTTTCTGTTCCGTTTTGACTTTATCAGACTCCCAGGTAGAGCATTCTCACCTTTGCAGAAGTCGGAGTCATCTCATTGATTGTCTTGAGTAAAAGGAAATGGCTCATGCATCTTTTCTACATTATAACAAATGTCCTTTTGCATTATAATTGAATGGTGATTGTTGTGTTCAATCAATGGGAAAGGTTAAAGGAGCTCCTCTGCCAGCATTTTTAATGGAGAAGTCGATTAAGATTCAGTTTAATCATTCTGGCTGCCTCAGAATTAAAGCAACAAAGACCATCAATGGCACTATAATTACTAGTCTTTCTGTAAGTTTACACTGCTATTTATGCAGCTATAAATTTTATTATAATGCACAATGCATCTAGGTTAACTTGCTTTATTTGCAATGTAAAATATTTGCTTTAATTGTATGAAGAGAAGAAATTGTTCTGATAAAGTACGCAAAATTCAGTCCAATCATTTTTTTAAAAGCCTGAGAGTCTAAGTGAATCAGTATGATACTCTGTGTTAAATAGTTTAAAGTCATGGCCTTAACCTTGGGACACTTGAGACATATTTCAGTTTATTGAACATGGAGACTAACATCTCTCCCAGGTGACTGTAAAGGGTCAAATGTATTATTCTAATCCCTGTTCCAAACAGAGAAAAGGTCATTATACAGTACCTACTGCATGTTGTAAAGAATGAAAAATTCACACTGGGGGCGTGGGTGCAAATCTATTTTAGACTTGGCCTTTAAAATGTTTTTTAAATTGAATGATTAAGTGGTGATGAACCAGAAAAAATACCTTGAAATTGATCCCATTTATTAATTAGTTTGCACATGTAAAGGTCTTTCTATAAATAGTCAGAAGACTAGATAAAATTGTTCTTCTTGAATGGAGGAATGACTTTCAAATTAACCTTTTTTTCACTATAGAAATAATGCTTATAAATGCACTTATTACCGTCCAATACTTTGACCCATTCAATATACATATAGGAGCCTATGGAGGAGTGCCTTAAAAGTTTATAGTTGACTCACAGTTAACAAGCCAGCTGTGGGGAACAGCACCAGGAAGAGAAATTAATTGAAGGAATATATAGAATGTGCATTCTTGTCTTAAAAATATCAGCTTCGCCATGATCTTTGTGAAAATCAACTAAAGACCCCAAGGAGCTAAAGAGAAGAAAATCAGTGAAGAGAGGAAGAAAATTATTTATCTTTTTATTTATATTGGAATAAGATGTCCATTGAAAGAGGATGCAAAAAAAGGAAAATAAGCTATCAATCTTTAAGAAAGAAAATCCTGGGGTGCCTGGATGGCTCAGTGGGTTAAGTCTCTGCCTTGGGCTCAGGTCCTGATCTCAGGGTCCTGGGATTGAGCCCTGCATCAGGCTCTCTGCTCAAAAGGGAGCCTGCTTCACCACCACCCCCCCCCCCCCCCCCCCCCCCCCCCCGCCTGCCTCTCTGCCTACTTGTGATTTGTGATCTCTGTCTGTCAAATAAATAAATAAAATCTTTAAAAAAAAAAAAAAGAAAGAAAGAAAGAAAGAAAATCCTACTTTTCCCATTATTCAGATCATCTAGAACTTCCTTCTGACAAAAAGAAAAAAGGAAAGAAAAATAAAGTGTTAATGTTTACTGTAGAAAGAGGAACTTTATTCTCAACACCTTCATCTTAACACATTATAGTTGAAAACACTGAAAACCTGTGAAAGGCACCATCTTTCAAAGTTATGAAATCTCACTAGTAGAGACATAGGTCTGGGACCCATGTGTCTGTCCTTCTAGCTTCTCTACATTGTCATACCTGTTGGTGTTAAGCAACATTCTAGGGTCCATGATTGATTTTCATATGTGACAAATTCTAAATCCATTTCTATTTTGTCTTGTCTTATTATCGAACTGATCATTAGTTCTCTCAGAAGACAAATAATTTCTGCCTTTTATTTCTTAGCAGGAAAGGAAAGGAAAGCAACTAGTATTTTTGGTGGAACTTTTATATGCCCATGAATATGTGAGACATTTTAGATACACCAGAATTTTAATCTTTTTAATAGCCCTAGCTAGTAGGTATGATTGGCTCAATTTTTAATATAGAAACAGATTCAGAGGGAGTAAACAACTTGCCCAAATTTATGAATTCTATAGTTGCAAGGTCATGGTTTTTCTGAGTTAAAACCCATGTTGTTTCCATGACAACTTGGTGCGTCCTTGGCAACAGTGGTTGCAAGGCCTTCAAGTTTAGACAATAAAGTATTCATACTACACCTTTGATTGCCAGAGAAATCCATACCAATTGATTTTTTAAAAATTATGCATGCATTTTTATAAGTTTTTTCCTCTCATTGGTGAACATACAATGCATTTCAATTTCACTAATAAAGTGCTGTGTTTTTTTCTGTTGAAATTATGAAAATTGGATTTCATGGTAAAGTGTATTAAGGAAGATAAATAATTAGAGTCATGGAAAAGCTCTTATAATAACAGACTCTTTGGAAGAATATAAACATTTTTCTATTACATATAAATAATTTACTTCCAATATCTAAATGACATTATAAGTGACCCAAATTTCTACTGTAATGCTCTAAGAATTATACATGATATATTATAAATAGTCTTGACTAGTAGTAGATTTGGTTAATTTTGTTAAAATTGAGTCTATTAACACAAACCTCATGAAAACTAAAAACATCCAACATGGACACATTTGGCTCATAAAAACAAAAACAATGTACCATTCAGCCTGTGCTAATTCAGGTCCTCATATTATACACAAAATTCAGAATCTATGTTTTAAATTTGCAGAGCAGGCCTATTACATGATTAGAAGTTAATCCATTTACTTGTTCTTAAATAAAATGTAACCCTATTTAACAGTGATAATTTAATACACACTGTCTCTAATTAAGGCACTCTAGTGTATAAATACAGAATTAAATCTAATAAAAATTAAAAAGTACTCCTTCTTATGTATAGTTTTTATATAAAGGTCTATTTACCGTATATGGGGGGAAAGAGAATTTCAATAAGAACCCTCAAATAAATAAATAAAATATTTAAAAATAAAAAGGGCGCCTGGGTGGCTCAGTTGGTTGAGCGACTGCCTTCGGCTCAGGTCATGATCCTGGAGTCTTGGGATCGAGTCCCACATCAGGCTCCCAGCTCAGCAGGAAGTCTGCTTCTCCCTATGACCTCTCTCCTCTCATGCTCTCTCTCTTTCATTGTCTCTCTCCACCTCTCAAATAAATAAATAAAATATTTTTGAAAAAAAAAGAACATATTGGGGCACCTGGGTGTCTCAGTGGGTTAAATAAAGCCTCTGCCTTTGGCTCAGGTCATGATCCCAGGGTCCTGGGATCGAGCCCCACATTGGGCTCTCTGCTCAAGTGGGGAGCCTGCTTCCCCCTCAATCTCTGCCTGCCTCTTTGCCTATTTGTGGTCTCTGTCTGTTAGATAGATAAATAAAATCTTAAAAAAATATATATATATATATTTCCTGTGATCATTTACTGATCAACCCATATTTTCATCAGTTTGGGATTTAAATAGTACAGGGTCATGAAGACTCTTCAGTCCTAATATGGGTCTTAACAAGTTCTATAATTTCTTGCTCATAGAAGATTATCATTCCATAACAATAACAGTAACAATCCAAGATGTGTAGTAACACCAGCTGGACCCAGAGGACCTCATGGCCAACTCAGGGTATGCATTTCTTAAAAATAATTAAGATTGGTGGGTGCCTTGGTGGGTTAGGCCTCTGCCTTCGGCTCAGGTCATGATCTCAGGGTTCTGGGATTGAGCCCCACATCGGTCTCTCTGCTCAGCAGGAAGCCTGCTTCCCACGGCCCTCTCTGCCTGCCAAATCAATAAATTAAAAAAAAAAAAAAGAAAGAAAGAAAGAGAGAATTAAGATCAATAGATATTTGAAGCAACCAGCTGGCAACAGCCACAATGTGGATGGCACAAATCGTCTCTGGAGTTGTTCAGGGTATTGATAAAGACATTTACAAAACACCTGGTCTTCACTTGGTTTTGTCCATGCTATCAGCATGTTGGACTTTCTCCTGCAGACAAAAGGGTAACAAGTTTTAAGGAGTGACAAAGCCAGATCTGTGTTTAGAAAGATCACTCTAGTGGCATTATAAAGAGTTGATTGAAGGGAGTTACCTAATCAGAGAGATAATTTGTAAGGTTATCATGAGGGCAAAGTGGAAGAGAGTTAGAAAGCAGCAGAAAGGGAAAAGCCAGAAGGTAGGGGTGGGAAGTATATGGAGAACTGAATGAAGCTGGCTAACCAGCCCATAACTAGATAATGGGATTTAGGAAGAAGTGTAAGATGCTAAGGGGTCTAACTTAGACAAATAAGTGGATGACTAGGCTTACTACATTATTTTTCTTTTTATTCCTAATATCATTTTTCTCTTTATTTCTAATATTCCTAATATCATTCCTAATATTTCTAGTACTGTGTTTGAACAAATTCTCCATTTAAAATGCTGAAACAGGGACGCCTGGGTGGCTCTGCTGGTTGAGCAGCTGCCTTCGGCTCGGGTCATGATCCCGGCGTCCTGGGATCGAGTCCTACATTGGGCTCCTTGCTCGGCGGGGAGCCTGCTTCTCCCTCTGCCTCTGCCTGCCACTCTGTCTGCCTGTGCTCATTCTCTCACTCTCTTGCTCTCTCTCTGACAAATAAATAAATAAAATCTTTTAAAAAAATAAATAAATAAGTAAATAAAATGCTGAAATTGCCATTATCTTTTACTGTTGAAATTAGAATAATCATAGCCAAGTCAGTGAGAAATAATTATCTGGTAAAGCTTATCTTCTAGGTTTATCCAATGGGCTGCTTATGCTTTGACCTTTAACTTCAAATTCAATCTACCAAACTCTAGTGCTAGCCATGCTGGAGTGTTTAGGGTTATGTATACTGATGTTGTAACATATTTGAAATGGATCAACCGTAAAGTGAACTGATAGACAATTATAGAAATTAGGAGATGGATATATGAGTGTTTACTGTATAATTCTTTCAACTTTGTGGTTGAAAATATTCATAATATTTTATTGGGAAAAAGTCATTCTCCCAGGCTTCCATCTTCCCAGCTCTCTGTTTCTAGTTCAACCCATTTTCTAGGAATCGATAAACTTCTAGGCTAACTTAAAACTGAGCCTGTGACCTTGGCCAAGTGAATGCTGATACTCCATCAACCTGGTCAGAGTCACTGGTTTCTGAGTGATCGTGTGATCAACAAGCCCGTTGGCATCCTTCCCAAGCATGTTTCTTCTGGAGATGGCAGGGAAGAGTCTGCACCCTTTCCAGAAAAGGTAGAGAGTCACGAACCTAACATCGGCAATCCCTGTATTTCATGGAGAAGGATGAGAGGGAGAATCTGATGCTGAGAAAAACAGTGAGAAAAAAAAAATGTGTATCGTGAACTGCTAAATTTGTGGTCATTTGCTACGCAGCAAGAGGAAAACAGATTTTGAACACACCACATGCTAGGTACTATGTAAAAAGTGTTAGTCCATTATCTCACGTAAGCTTTATAACTATTTTTTTTTATCTTATGTCCTAATAGAACAACTATTTTCAAGTGATAAATCTGATAAAACAGAGATTTAAAGAAATATAATTATAATATCAACATAGTGATATGGGGTGAAGCCCTGATTCAAACTCAGAATAGCCAGGTCCTGAAGCCTACAGACCGCTCTGCCTCAGAGTATCTTCCCCAGGTCCTTTCTTAGTTAATGAATCAGCTCGTACTCTCTCAGTACAGGCCTGGAAATATTGCAAACGCCCACAGATTGTGTTTGCATCACACTCAATCCCTTCCCCAAAATCTTTTACCAGATCATGTCACCACATTACCTTGATGTTCTCTGATGGCTCCAACCTGCCTGTGGAGGAAAGGCCACACTAGCTGGTATTCTGTTCAAGGCTTTTTGTAATTTGACGACCTTGGTTTAGCCAAAGGAAGTTTCAATGTGAAACTGAATGTTTGCTCTATTTACCTGATTGGCGAAAACAAATATATAAAGTTGCTTCAGAGCATTGCTTCTTCAGGCTCTGTCGATGCAGCTGAGCTGTGGCTGCCCTGTTCATTTCAAGAATCAGATTGAGTAATACATCTAAATGCTAACTGGCTTCTAAGTACTAAGGAGATGAGTGTGCCAGAATGGAAATCATATGGGCTGGGAATTCCCCTTCTGTTGACCACAGAAGGTATCGGCATAATCTATCAAGAACAGAATGTGTGCCATCCTTCGTTCATTAGCATTTAAAGAGGATGTTCGGCATCAGACAACAAATACAATACTTGCAAGATCTTGGCAGCAGGATATTGTGTCAGTTAATGGCAATCCACAGCTTTTTAAGAAAAAGACTAATGCCCAACGTTATGTCGAAATTGTGGCTTCATTTTCACTAACTAAAATAAAATGAAATAAGAGGAAAACCCTGACTCTTCTAAATACCACACTTCCACCATGGCAATCAAATAGTAAGGAAAAAAAAAAAAAAAAAAAAGAAGATCCTCTCAACAGCAGGAGAAAATATGCTTCAAAAACTCTCGAGAACCGTCAAATCACAATAACTTAAAAAATGACCCAAACAGGCTAAACCCATAGTAGAAGCCGACGACATCACAGCAGTAGTATTGGGTGGTTGGCTGACAGTCTGCAGAGAAGCATGAAAGAAACAAGTATCATGGTGATTGGATTGCAATATACAACTTAATTGTATTTTAACCTTTATCTGGTTTGTTAAACCCAATGTTTGCATTTGCACATATCAGGAACTCAGCAATATTTTTATGAGTATATTTATACATAGACTTATACATACACACATACACATAGGTATATACATACACACACACATAGGTGCATATGTGACTCTGTTCAATACTGCCACCTTCAAAATTGATATAATGTGAAAATAAATATTAGCTTTAAAAAATTGGTAGCTTAATAATGCAGCTAAAAATGAAATTTAAAATAACATCATGATTTTTTTCCTTAACATGGACATAAATATAATTAGAAACCATTTAAAAAATGTATGTGTGTTTAATCATAGTCAGATTAACATGTATATGTGTAAAAAAATCTTGCTCATTCCCTTAAATATATAAAATTCAGTTTTATCAAAGATGAGGTGAAATTGAAGCTCACATAGACTGATGGGAGTACAAAATGATAGACTTTCCTAGAAAATAATTCTGTCATGATTAGTACTTATGTTTTTCAATCCACTAATTCCACTTCTATTGCCAATCAGAAAAATGTACAAAGATGTCAATTTACACATAAGTGTCTCCTGTCGATATTCTTTACAATAATCATTTGATGAACTTCAGTATTCCATGTAATATGGAGATATTATGGAGAATAATGAACTCTTCGTTAAATCCATATGGTAGATTATCATTCAGCTATTAATATGTCTACAAAGAGATATTTATTCTGTGACTAAAATAATTATGATTATTTATTCATATATTTATTTGACTAACTTTATAAAAAACTTAATAAAGGTCTATTAGGTATCAGACACTAGGTTCAGTACCTGTATCAATAATACTTCAGGGATGCCTGGGTGGCTCAGTCGGTTAAGTGTCTGCCTTTGGCTCCAGTCATGATCTCAGGGTCCCAGGATCAAGTCCCACATGGGGCTCCCTGCTCAGCAGGGAGTCTGCTTCTCCCTCTGCCTGCTGCTCTCCCTGCTTGTGCTCCTTTGCTTGCTCTCACTCTCTCTCTGGCAAATAAATAAATAAAATCTTTTTAAAAATGCTTCAAAGACATATACAATAATAAATTGATGGACTAAATGATTATATATTTTTTGATTGAAAAATGCACTGTGAACAACGGAGGGACAAAGATGGTTGCAGGGACTCTACCTGGGGTGGAGGTGGAGAGGCACTCAGGGAAAGTTTTCTGGAGAAGACAAAACTTACAGCAAACCTTGAAAAAAGATTTTATGATGTAAAGTGGAAAGGTAAACAAAAAAATCTTAACACAAAACCAAGCTAATCACGCAAGTATACAGTTACAGCTGTGTCATGGAATTATGAAGCAGTGTAAGCTTCCTCATTACAATTTACTGTATTTTCCATTATTTTCACAATGAATAGGCATCGTTTATTAATGGAAATCATTTAAGAAATAAACATAACGGGCGCTGGTTCCCAGCATTCCGGGTACCACAGACACAGAGGCACTGAAGATGGGCTCGGCTTCCAGCCGCCCTTGCTGTCCACAGCAACCTGGGTGGCGTCCCAGGTGCAAAGCCACTTTGATGTTGCCCTTGTGTCTCAGAGACACCCTTCAGCTGAGGACCTTCCTCTCCATGGGGTTTACGGGATAATCCATAGACTTTGTATGAACCAAAATATTCAGCTGGACCTCATGTTTTCCTCACAACCTGTACCACTTTCCCGAGATGAGTGACGTTTTTCATTCTTATTTAATGAACACATAAATAACAAAGGCACTTCTGAAGGTTCCAAATACCTTTACATTTCAGTTCAGGTTGAAGCGAGAATACCCACTTTATAGTTTGAGGCATGGAAAGTTTAAAGCCAAGGATGAGGCAAGTCATACAGAAATGCTGAAAGGACACTCAGTAAAAACCAATAACAGTGTTAAGATAGGAAAGATCCAACAGGAAGAGCTACATCTTGCTTAGATCCTCTATTAATTATGACAATTTTCATAAGAATACTCCGGGCTTAAATATTCATTGGTTCTCGGCTGGATCCAAGTAGCATTGGCTTTTGAGGGACAAGTAGAGACATGCACACTGACTGCCCCGGGAGCCAAAAGTCATAAAGGATTCTTGCCTTTGGAAAAGGGCAAACAGAAGAATAAACAGCCGGAATGGCAAGATTGAATGTAACAAGGAAGAACTGAAGGATGAAGGACGTTTTAACATGTCTCAGCAGGGACAGGAAATCCTCTCTGGGCCTCTAGGCATAGGAGGGCTGAGAGAGATGACATTAAGCCCAACCTCACTCTTTGTTATAACACAGTAACCGCTGACCTTATCAGTCTGGAAAATTAAATAATCATTCAAAGGGATGAGCAAGAAAGTGGTGAACTTTTACTTTTAACTCATAAACTCTCAGGTGGTCCTTGGGTATCTCTGCATTATTCAAATGATACCTATCGAGGTTGAGAAACTATGATGAACCAGAGGCAGGGGTTAGACATGCAGATGTTACAGGATTTGTGTTCCCTTAGTGCCTGCTGTTCTTGGTTATGCTGCTTGGAAGAATGAAGAGGTAGACCAGACAAGGAGTGGTGGGCAGCAAAGCAAAGTTCTTTGAGCAAGAGTACAAAGCTCCCGGAGAGGGAGGGGACCCAAGTGGGTTGTCCTTGGAGTTTCTAAGTTTAGGGGGTTTTAGGAGCTCTTTTGCAGAACTTCCTTAAGCAATCAGGGTGTGCTAAGTCGTGCCCATTGGGGCTTTGGTCAAGTATCTGTCTACCTATTAGGTTAATGTCCACGTGTTGATGGTCTTTTTTTGGCTGACATCTGGGGGCTTAGGTCCTAACTGCCCCTTCCCTGTGATATTGACAAATGCTTTTGTGTTTAATTGTCTTATTTTAGGACATTTTGCAGAAGTCATTTCTGCAAAGGCTGCAAAGCAGAATATCAGTGTGGTCCTGTCTCGGCTGCAAAACAGGATGTCAGAGCTGTTTTATTTTAGTCGTCCTGACTCCGTATATTCTTGTTGGGGACCCTGGCCCTGACTACCTTACTGCCCACTCACTCCTAACACAAAGTCGAATGAGAAAGAATCTCCAGTCAGATCAGAGAGACAAACATGCAAAGAAATAATCGCACTACAATATGATGAATGCTCTTGGGCAAAATTTATTTATAAAATGAGTTGAGGACAGAGAAAAAAAGAAACCTCTGGGTGATGGAGGAGACTTCATACAAGAAGGGATGTTTCCCTCTGTCTCTAAAGATCACTTGACACTGCTGAAGGAGGAAAGACAGTAAAGGACCTGCCAGCCAGAGAGATCATGAACGAAGGCACAGAGGCATGAAAAAGATGACACATTTTATAAGAAGGGTTCAAGTGATCACATAATACATTCAGCAGGGCACAGGGCATGATCAGAGGAGGGGACTCATTTTCTGAGACACACATAGCTGTGTTAACCCCAGCTGGATCAGCATAGCAGAAGAAAAAGGGAAAGCTGTGGACTAATATCACTTATGAATAGACGAGAAACCTGAGAGAGACACCAGCATATACATACAACTCAGTAGTATATAAAAAATACAAAAACAAATAAACAAACAAAACCCCCCAAAAACCTGCTAGAGTCTCTGTGGAGTAACCGTCTAAGATGGGAAAACTGGTTCACAAATTCTTTTAAGGATTATAACCATGTCTTTTATGTTTTCTTACTGGTTATGGAATGTTAGACATTATTGTAAAATTTCAAACATTTCAGAAACATCTAAAGTAGGGAGCAAGTTGTCATGTAATTCCACCTTCTATAAATAATCACAGAAGCAAATTTACATCTTCTATGTATTAAAAACATAGCAGTATATCTAATTCTATATCTCTGTCTATATTTTATCTCTATATACAAAATGTGATCAGCGTAGTTTCTTTTTCACTTTTACAAAAATGTGGCAAATATTTTTAAAATTGTATATTTATAAAATTGTAAAATGTTTCAATAGGAAAAATTCCAACAAGTAGATTTTTCTGGATCAAAGAAATATTGGTAGGCTATAAAACAAGTTGACCTTAAAAATATTTTATATTCCGGGACGCCTGGGTGGCTCAGTTGGTTAAGCGGCTGCCTTCGGCTCAGGTCATGATCCCAGCGTCCTGGGATCGAGTCCCACATCGGGCTCCTTGCTCAGCAGGGAGCGTGCTTCTCCCTCTACCTTTGCCTGCCACTCTGTCTGTGCTCTCGCTCTCGCTCGCTCTCTCTGACAAATAAATAAATAAATAAAATCTTTA
>PISX010030182.1:0-18909 GCA_004024625.1 Mellivora capensis | reverse complement strand
AGGAAACAAAAGCAAAAATGAACTTTTGGGACTTCATCAAGATCAAAAGCTTCTGCACAGCAAAGGAGACAGTCAACAAAACAAAGAGGCAACCCACGGAATGGGAGAAGATATTTGCAAATGACAGTACAGACAAAAGGTCGATATCCAGGATCTATAAAGAACTTCTCAAACTCAACACATGCAAAACAGATAATCATATGAAAAAATGGGCAGAAGATAAGGACACTTCTCCAATGAAGACATACAACTTTTTTGACCTAGAAATTCTACTTCTGTGAAGTCATCCTAAGGAAACAAATAAATACATGAAAGAATTTATGTTTATTACAGCATGATTTATAACAGTGCAGTTGGCATGGCCCAGCCTGTGGTTTTATAATAAGGTAAAATTTTCACTAAATACTCAAAATGGCAATCATATGCCATTTTACCCTTAGTTGCCTATGCTGGATATAAGCTGACCTCAGACTGTCTTTCACTTATTCCTGAGAGGAAAAAAAAAAAGATGTTCTGATCTGCAAAGAGTACTGTTGTACATTTTTAAGAAGAAGGCAAGTTATATGTATATATAGGAGTAGAACATATAATACCTGGGGGGAAAAAGGGCTTATCTGTATATATACCAAAATGCTAATAATGATTATCACTGGATGGTTGGGTTGCAGATTATTTTTTTTAATACTTATTCTGCAATTTCCAAATTTTCAACATAATGGTTATTGTTTTCATTATTATAATCAAATTATACAGTACATATTATAAAAGCTGTCAAGGTACTAAATATGGGTGCTACCCAGCTTTTCACTGATGACCTGCTCTTCTGGAATATTCCTGCCTCTGAGTGCTGTTTTCTATTTACCTAAGAAAGCTCTTGGGAATCCTCTGACACTGCTTCTCAGACTGCAAAGCCTCTCAGTTGTCATACTGTGATCTGTTCACACATCCCATGCACTTCATTCCTACTCATTAATTTTATGTGTGAAAACATAGATGAGATCATTGGCAAAGTCACACAGGTGTGTCCTCGCAGGTGGGATTTGAACTTCTATCATTTTGTTACCAAGTGTGTTCATTCAGGAGTCTAAACTTGCAGATTCCATTTCTCTCCAAATGGAGAGAATCATTCCTACAAATGAAAAATGGCAAGATTGTAAATTTTCAGTTTAACCTGGAAAGGACTGGGTTCAGAACAAACCCAGATATGCAGCATTCTACCCAACATCTCCACGTGGGGCTCCACAGGGAGCTGCTCAAATTCAGTTTGTAGAAACACTTCTCCTTATTCCTCACTGAGTCACATTCAGACCCTTAAGTCCAGCATTTCAGATCCTCTATGCCCTGTTCTTAAAACCGTTTCTGCCCATATTGCTTTCTGTTTCTGGACATAATTCCTTTCTACCCAAACATTTATTCACCGTAATTTAAATATATACTGTGTCTTTCAGTTTTCATGCATTTACTTATGCTTCTCCCACTACTTAAAATTTTCTGCTCCATATGGATTATGCCATCCATTAAGTGCTGTATCTTACTTTTCCCTACTTCTGTATCAGACCCAACTAGTCTAATCTAATTTCTGGTTCTGCCTTAACCCAGACTGGGGAGAGAATAGACAGGCTAAATTGTTTTTAAACTTCTTTATTTTTAACATATCTTTCCTCATTTGCTAGAGAAGCAACGCCTGCACAATAATGCTGACATTATCCTAATAAAAATGTAAACATTTGCACGTCAACTATGCTTTACCATCAACAGATTCCAAGACAGAAAACAGAGTTCAAGAAGGGAAAATGGGCAAATAAATCCTCATATCTATTTAATTACAGAGCACTCATGTAAAATTTCCTTTGGCTGCCTCCATCAATACAGCAATGATTTTCATAGCCACTTTGACAGTACAATTTCATCAGTTTGGCAAAACAAAAAGGAAAATAAGCTATCATCAATCCCTTTGATTTGACTCCTTTCTTCTTTCATTTTTAGCTTATTAGATTGCATGCATTTCTAAGAGCCATCAAAATAGAATGGCATTTAAAAATACAAATAAAATAATCAGAGAAAGACCAGTTGTGGTCAGAAGATGAGTGTCAGGCTATGAAGTTCACAATGTATCTTGTAGGCAAAGGGGATCCTACTTGAGTATTTCAGGCAGGGGAATAATGTGATCAGATTTGTTTCTCAGAAAGTAACATGGTCAAAAAAGAGAAGATGGACTAGGATTGACAATGGCTGAGGTATAGGGAGCTATGGCCATGATCAGGCAAATATTGAGCTTGGGTATTGGGGTTCGGGAAAGAAGTGCTAAGGATGGGGACTAGAGGTCAGATTGTAAAGTGTGTTTGAAAAGCAGCATGCCAATTGCTGGAAGCTAGGGAGTGATAGCCTGTGGATATTGTAAGAAACTGACTTTTAAGGAATCTTTTTGAAAACAAATGTTTATTAGCATTTTTCATGTTGTATGTCTGTTACCACCTATAGAAAAGCAGTAGATACAAACCACAGCCATACCACTTCTAAAGCCGAGAGAGAAAGCAAGCACTGCCCATTGTTCCCTTGACTCTGAATCTGCCCATTTGTGAGTTTGAAATGATGAAGAGGCAAAAAGAATGTCTCCTCCAGACAGAAGAATTTGAGAACGATGATTTCCTAACGGAAACAACATCAATACACACAAACAGGAAAATACAAAGAGCAGAGGGTTAAGTACGCAGTTAAGTCCAAATGCTGAGTGTTGAGTCGCTAAAATAGAGAAGCGCCACCAGAATTTATTCTGAAATGAAGCTTTCACAGTGCTTGTCAGTTCCTCCAGTAGTCATTTATCACCACATAGACTGACATATCACACCATATTTTTAATATTAACTCATCCACAGCTCCAGACACAGGTGCTGCAAAGAGTCCAAAGTCCATGGATGTTGTAAACAGGGTTAGCTACCCTTGTTTTCTCAGCCTTGAAGATAAACTCCCAGGCCCTAGATTCATTCTCCTGACATGCAGAAGAGAGTCGAGAAGGAATTGGCAGAACTGGTTTCTTGGTGAGCCCCTTTCTGCACAAGTAAGATGGTAATCATCAAAAAATTGAAGGCTGGGCACTTTAATTTTCTACCATCTATAATCATATGCAGGCTATGGCAAAGCCAAAAATGAAGTCAAAGTACAAAAGCATCTAATATGTCATTCCTTGTGTCATTTTTCTGGACTATGGATCTGGAGAAAATAAGCTGTTTGCAACAGGGTAATTCAGTTATATGATGCACTCATGCAAAATCCCATTTTAAGTGACAGGGCGTCATTACAGAGTAACCACATGATATGGATAGGGCCTGGCGTAGATTCCAGCCGATGGCCGCACTTCTTTATTTGAGCTGTTACATCATGAATCAGAGGGGACCAAAATGAAGAAGATCTCTGTTTTAAGAGTAGAAACTCCATGCTGACCTGAGAACAGAAGGCTGATTAGGCAAGCTGGCAGTTTCTGCAGAACTCAATAGGGCAGTCAAGTTTCCAATAGATTGGAAATTTTTATAATTTTTTATTTGCATATAACCAACACACAGTGTTACATTAGTTTCAGATGTACAGCATAGCAGTTCAACTTCTTTATAGGCTATGCTGTGCTCACCACAAGTATAGCTACCATCTGTCACCATGCAACCCTCTTACAATATCATTGGATATATTCCCTACACTGAGGGAGATGACTCATTCATCTCCCACCCTCCTTAACCCATTTTGCCCATCCCTCAGGCCCCCTTCCCTCTGTCAACTATCAGTTTGTTCTCTGTATTTATAGGTCTGATTCTGCTGTTTGTTTGTTTGTTTGTTTGTTTAGATCCCAAATATGAATGAAATCCTGTGGTATTTACTTTCTCAGTCTGATGTATTTCACTTAGCATAATACCCTCTAGGTTTAGATGGGAATTTCTGATGGAACCAATAAAATACCTAAAACGATAACTAAATTTAAACTGCTCCCTCCAGAAATGCCTTCAAAACATGTGAAAGTTGTATAGGAGAATCATCGTTAGGTCTAGAAATACAAGAAGAAAGAAAGTTCACATTTATATGGGATAGCAAAATTAGACAAGATATAGTACAGTTTAAATGTTTATCTAATAAATATGTAAGCTTGGTACATTGGGTCACACACACACATAAAAACATAGGTGAGAACTTCTCTGGGCTTGAATTGGAGCTAGAAAAAAATTGCCTCAATATTGTTAGTAACTCCAATTATTTAAGAAGAAATTCTAAGCATGTAGTTTCTCAGTGAAGCAGCAAGAGGTAGAATAAGCACAAGCTTAAGAAACAGACACAAGTTCAAATCCTGTTTCCTCCCACTTAGCAATGTGACTCACCAAGTGTAAATTTTGGATGAGACTATTGGCTCCATTAGCTAGAGTGAAGGTAACAGGTGGAAAACACCTGACATAAGCCATGTTAATTTGCATCTCTCTTCCTCCTTATATCTCTTCCGCCATATGAATGCATATTTGAAATTCACCCGCTCATGGAATGCCAAGAGTGTCTTAGTGCCCAAACTGCACCCACCATTTCACTGAACCGTGAGGCTTTCTTTTCCCTGTGAGGCTAAGGTTCTTTCAGCCTCCCAAGGGATCAATTACGGCAGCGGTTGGTCCAGAGCAAGGCTGTGTTATGAGGCATCCCACGCAGTTTCTTGTTCATTTCATTCAAGCCACCTTCATTGCAGCTTCCTTCCATTTTCTGACTCCTTAGAGATGAATTGATGTGTCTGCCTAGAATACAAATTGCTAAAGTCGTGCTTATGTCTTCGTCCTGACAGCTAAGATAAAAGTTTCATGGGGAAGTGGGTTGTGCTCAGGCAATAGCACAGAAAATACAACTCTTTAAACCGGCTTAATTTTATCATTCAAAAAAAAAAAAAAAGAAGAAGAAGAAGAAGAAAAAACGCAGGAAATATTTCCTCCTCTGTATTAGTTTTTAGAGATTTGATAAAACAAAAACCTCTTCTTAGTCCCATAATTCTTCCTCACACAGAAGAGATCTAATGTATTTCCTGAGGTTATACTTTGACAGTTGAGCTCTACAATGATTTCATAAAAATATCAGGCATAAAAGGAATACCAAGGGTGGACTCTCTCAAAGAGAAACAAAGTTCTTCTCAGTTTAGCAGTTTGCACGCCAATATAATACTAAGTTGTTCTGGCTGAATTTAGTAAAGGAAACAACCACACTAGTGCACATGGCACCAAGGATGGGTGTCTCCCTGCCCAGCTGCTGCTCCAAATTCCCAACCCCTGGGTGGCCTCTGATGAGGAGTTGGGCCAGGAGATGACAGACGGACGGTCAGGGAGCTCTTCGCTCAAGGGTTCATTGAGGCCACTTCACCCTTTAACTGCTTGGACATCCACATTCACTGGCATGAAGTGAGCTCATCTCAGCCTCAAGTGAGTCTGGAAAAGGGGCTTTGTGTTATCTACATAACTCTTTCAATCCAATGATGCCGCAGGACAGAAGCCAAAGAAAAAAATTGTGTCCCTCTCTTGGTGGCGAGATACTGACAATGGAACAAAAGAATGAATTAGTAGATTCTGTTAGATTATGAGGCTTAAGATTAAGTGTGTACACAGCGACTCTACTTGTCCTTTGTTCCAAGATGGCTTCCTCTTCCCACATTCTGAATACTGGAACGGAACGAGAGAGTACACTCGTGGTTTGTGTTGGCTCTGATGAGGTTATGATACATCACAAAAACACATTTATATCCACTATTCAAATATCCACCAAAGTGCCCATACTTGGGGAGAAGTACAGGTGAAAGAAAAGGAAAGAAGGAAGTAAAATCATCTGATACAGAGCAAATGCTCACCAGAGATTAGCCAATTGTGTCATTATTGCTGTATTATTGGATTGTCATCGTTACGAAGGGTCAATATTGGATTGGTTGGGTAGGTAGACATCACAAAAGAATGTATAGAGAAGATAAATAAACAAATGTAATGAGAGATTTTAGAAAGTTAGGAAGAGGAGGAGAGAACCAATAAGGGAACATAAAGAAATAGAAATTAGATAATTAGGAATGCTTTGGGACTTGATTTGATAAGTATAGATCAGTGTCAGCCATAAAGCACTGAGTGCTTTAGAAGAATATGTGTTGCATAAATAAGAGGGTTTTTTTTTTCCTAAAGGGATAGACAACACAAAAAATTCACAGGGTGTGTAAAAATTCAGTCTATCATTCTCAGTGGACCTCTCCCAGGACCTGTTTCTCATTTCGTTCTAAGCTATATGAAACACATTTAAGTATGGGATTTCAAGTATGTTGACTTTTAAAAAAGAACCTCACTTTGGGAGCTCTTCAGGGACAAGTAACAGAACCTGGGTGCTTTTCATCTTCTTCTGAACACTCTTGTCTTCCTTCACTGTCACAAACATACGGTGGCCATTTTTCAGATACTATAGTCTCTTATCGATTGCAGCTGACATCTAGAACAGAATCAAATACGTTAAGAGTCTTTTCTGCAGGGTGTGTTGACATTCCAAGCCTGAAACTTTTCAGAAACAACTTAGCCTTCTCATACTTTATTCATAATTGTTCATGTTTAATGTTTTTAATTCTAATTCTAGTATAACACAGTTGTTAATAAATGTATGATTTTGAGCCTTTGGTTTCTTTGTTCAACCAGTTGCCAGATAAGCCCTCCATTTTCTCCTACCAAATCCTTCCTTCCCACTACCATGTAATAGCAGGCTTTGAGTTCATTGGGGCCATATGAATGCATATTTGAAATTCACCCGGTCATGGAATGCCAAGAGTGTCTTAGTGCCCAAACTGCACCCACCATTTCACTGAACCGTTTTTAAAACAATTTCAGAGTTATTGTCAGCTAGTGTGCCACTGTTTAATCAATTCTTTATTATATATGAATACATTCAACTCCCTAGACAAATGGGAAGGTCCACACCTGTTCACCTGATGGCTTCTAATGAGAGAATATTCATGTATCATTGGTATATTGGCACACCATTGAATTTAATTGTGCCCACAATTCATGTCCAGGCCATTCTGTGGGTAAAGCCTCACTACACATTCAAAAGTCATCAGGTATTTAGGGAATGAAACTTACTAACTCACTAAACCTTTATTATTAAGGTACTGACAATGTCCCAGAACTATAGAGTTCATAGGTGGTATGTATCTCAGAAACAACACAATGAAGCAGATACTATCACTGGGTACAATTTACAGATGAGTAAAACATTGCTGAGAGAATGAAGTCACTCCCAAGGCCACACAGCTATTTATGGCAGTCAAATTTGAATCCAGATCTTTATGTTTCCAGAGCCATGCTCAGAAGCAGCACTGGTTTTAGTGCACTTAACAGTCACGTGAAGGTCTTATTTAAAGCTACAGAGTCCCACAGGGATTCTGATTCTTATCCAGAAAATCAAGAATGAGATGCAGCATTCTACATATTAACAGTACCCCATCTCCAGGTGATTCTAATGCAAGCAGAGTGCACATCACACTTTGAAAAGCACTGGAATCCTTGTAGTGTCTCCTTGGTTCTGCTATGTGGCCTAGTGTATATTTTAATGCCAATGCCAACAGTGTTGTTCACACATGCTCTTTTCTTGCCATATCCTCATCAAGAGGTAGAATTTAGGGACCCATGGGTGGTTCAGTTGGTTAAGTGTCTGTCTTTGGCTCAAGTCATGATCCCAGGATCCTGGGTTCGAGTCCCACATCAGGGTGCCTGCTCTACAGGGAACCTGATTCTCCCTCTGCCTGCTGCTCCCCCTGCTCTTGAGCTTGCTTGCTCTCTCTATCTCTCTCTCTGTCTGACAAATAAATAAAATCTTTAAAAAAAAGAAGTAGAATTTATTTCTCTACCCTCTTGAATCTAGTAGGTTTTGTGTCTACTTTGACCAATAAAATACAGAAGAACTGATGATGTGTGGGCATAACCTTTAACTAGCCTGGAATCATTTGCTTCCTGCATCTTTAAACCACAAAAATACTCTGAAACCGCCATGCTGTGAAAAGCCCAAGCCTTACAGAAAGGCCCTGAAAGATGAGACACCATGTGATGAAAGAGAATGAAAGAGAGAAATTGAGAGACAGAAAGAGAAATGCTACAGAGCACTAAAGCATTGCACATGAGTAAAGATGGCACCTTGGGAATGGACCGTCCAGCCCCAGCCACCCTGGCGGATACCACATGGGGCAGAGATAAACCACCCAGCAGAGTCCTTCTTCAGTTCCTGATCCTAAAGTCATGAGCAAAGTAAATGATGACGTCAAGCCCTACATTTTGGAATAGTTTGTTATGGAATAATAGAAGACAATATACTACCACATATAATTATAATTAATTATAATTATATATCATATACATATATTATATATATATACTGGCTATATAGAGAGATAGATATAGATATATATTGAAAGCAAAATAAATTGAAACCCTTATGCAGAAAATGTTTTAGCCAAATTTAATAGAGTAAAACATTTTTTATATAATTATCTTATAATTTTCCTGAATTCTCATTTTTTTTTCGACTGTATAAACATGTCCATAAAATTCTGACTCTGAAATCAAATTTTTATTATTTATGTATTTTAGCTTTAAAATATTTTCTATACTGAAGTTGTTGTTACATTGCCTTTAATTTTGCATTTCCTCTTACCTTCATTTCATTTTTTCAAATATGTTGAGGTTACTTGACAAAAATTATATATACTCAAGGAATACAATGTGATGTTTTGATATATGCATACATTGTGATATAATTATCACAATCAAGTTACCTAACACACCCATCATCTCACAAAGTTCCATTTGTGTGTGTGTCTAGTAAGAATACTTAAGATCTACCCTCTTAGCAAATTTCAAGTATACAAGACCATATTACTAATTATAGTCACCATGCTATATGTTAGATTGCCAGAACTTAATTATAGAGATACATTTATGATTCCAAAATTGTGCTGTCTTCTGCAAAAGCAATGTGATATGAGGCACACATAAAGATCTACATTCTACTTTTTTTGCACCTGATTCATCTGTTCAGAGATCAAAGTCAGTCTGAGTTACTAAATGAATTTGTATGTATTCTTCCTCTAGAGACCCGAATTGGGACTGAAAGGCTTCATTATCATAAGTTCCCAGGTGAACACAAATCCAGAGTAAAATTTAACAAACTTTTAACTTGCATAAGCGATTGTTAACTTTTCAGCATAATCCATTTCCGCTCTGGAGATATAATGGCATTTTATCCTTTTAACCTCATGCCTAGACACTCTACACAGGAAATCCTATTTTGATCATTAAAATTGATGTGCATACCAAATCATTGAATAACTATACTCATTCCCATCTGCTAGGGAGGCACAGTGCCACATAGAGGTGGCTCGCCAGGACTTTTGAGGCGTAACAATCAACTAGAGATAGGATCAGACATAAAACATGCTGCTTACAGTAGCAGTTCTGCCCAGTCTGACTTTCTGTTTAACTCTGGGCAAAATGTTTCAGTAGAAAATATTATGACCATCATGTGGGGACATAATCAATTATAAAGGTTTAGTATTTGGGCCTGCCAGATGGAAGCTATATCTGACTTTCCTAAAATGCCCACGGTGTCATGAAGAACTTCCTCATCAGTCTCAGGGCCACCTTACCATCTGAATGGGAACACCTTCTCTTTACCTTGACCTGCATTGGAGGTCCACCTTAACCTACCCACAACCAGGCCCTACTTGGCTCTCTTTAGTTTATCCCTGAGTTTTTGACAGAATCTGTGCCAAACACTGCTTTCGGCTCAATTTCCTTGTCCAACCTCATGGTTTACGTATAGGTTATACCTGATCACTTCTCTCCAGCAATTCAGGCTCATATACCCAACTGTTTGTGGGGCATCTCCACCTAGATGTGCATGGCACTTCAATCTTAATGCATCCCAAACTGAATTTGCTACCTTCAGTTCATCATTTGCCATGTTACCATGGCAACATCATCACCCAGCTCTGTAAATCTCCCTTACTCCAAGCCTTCAATCAGGTACCATGTCTTGCCATGTTTAGCTATTCATACGTTTCAAATTTAGCCCCTTCATGGAAGCCTTCTACCACTATAACCCTGGTTCAAGTGCTCATTATCTCTCACATCAACTGCTGAAAAAAATTTTCAAACATCTACACATTAGCCCATAAAAAATAATAATAGTTAACATTTATTGAGTGTCCCCATGTATCAAGCACTTTTCAGGGTTCTTGCATGTACTAATTCATGTAATCCTTGGTAGGTGTTTTTATGATCCTCCATGTTAAAGACAAGAAGTCAAGGCAGAGAAATTAAGTTGCTTGCCCAATATCATGTCTAAGCGTGTCAGAACCAGAGTATGGGTCCAGACAGTCTGACTTCATAGCCCAAGCTCTTAACTGCTCCACTCCATGACGTAAATATGGCCTCCATTCATTTCAAGTGGTTGCCAGTCACTCACAGGCTTCAAACTAACCTTCCTAGGAAAGCATTCAGAGCCCTTTGTGATGTAACCCCCACCTACTGCTCTTTTGTATCTCCAGGCTTTCCTTTTCACTGATCTTTGCTTCCTGTGTGCAGATCTACTCCGGATTCTACCATTTTAAGAAAAAGATCTTCCATTAACCCTGTCACCCTTACAAGTTCCTGCCTCACCTCTCCCCTTTTATACTCTTCAACCAAAGAAAAGACAACACTCCAGTACTCCCACACATTACTCTCCCATTAACCCTCTCTTCAGGCTCCCATCCTCTTTTACTAAACCTGCTTCTTCAGAATCATCAAGGTCTCTCTAATTATTTTCCTTGTAGATTTTATTTTTAATTTATCTCTGACCTGCCAGGGAGAGGAGAGAGAGAGAGAGAGAGAGAGAGAGAGATGCTGTGAGCACATGACAAAATAAAATAAAATAAAATGGATGATTCAAAAAAAAAAAAACAAAAAAAACTGAAGGTTGTGAAACTGAAGTCAAAGAAAACCCCTTGAGCCCAACTCACTCTTTCTAGCAAGGTGTTCTTCAGCAAGTTATTTAACTTCTCTGAGCTGGTTATTATTCCTCTTTCCATCTCTTCCTCTCTGAAGTGTATCTACCTTTCTTCTATCCTGATACTGTCAAGCCACCCCCCCACCCCACTGTAATCATAACACCCTCATCTGTACCTGTTTTCCCTAAAAATGACCTTCCACCCCAGGACTTTGTCTCTCCTCTCTTTCCACCCAGTCCATGCTTGGCTGCTTACTACCTGCATGTTCTTTGGTATTTAATTTAACTTCTCTTCACCATGTATCCTCATTTAAAATATAAAATTAATACTACCCATATTCATACTTCACTGTATTTTTTATAAGTATTAGTTAATATAGAGAGACTTATAATGAAAGCTCTGAAGAGTCATTCACATGTCGGTGTGGTTGTTGTATTAGTGTGTATGTTGGGAGGTGCTTTTGAACCCATCTCAAACTTAGAGGAAAGGTACAAAGAATACTTTTTCCTTAAATTGTTTAGTTCAGACTTAGGCCCAATCTTCCCCTAACACTTGAATGTCTATTTCCTGTAAAAAAAGACATTCTCCAACACAACAAAAAAAATCAGGAAATTGACATTGATGCATTACCACCACCTACTCCTCAACCTTTCAAGGATTTCCAGATAGCAAAATGATCCAGTTCAGAATCACACATCACATTTAGTCATTATGTGTCTTTAATCTCCTTTGCTCTGGAAGAGTTCCTCAGCTTTTCCTCAATTTATATGACATTGACACATTCGAAGATCAAAAGACAGTTATTTTGTGACATGTCCATCAGTTTCACTTTGTCTGTTGCTTCTCATGATTAGATTCTGGTTAGGAGTCTTTGGCAGGAATATCACAAAAGTGATGGTGCATTCTTTCTTGCAACCTCTTAGGTGATGTGTGATTTTTGTTTGTCCCACTGATGATGTTAACTTTGATCACTTGCTAGGGATGGTATCTGCCAGACTTTTCCACTGTGAACTTACGTTTTTTTTCCTTTATTCATATATATTTTGGGGGGAAAGGACTGTGTGGAAGAGGTATCTTGAAATTATGTAAACATCCTTTTTCTCATCAAAGTTTCTGCTTATTCAATTGTTTATGTTTATCAGTATGGACTTGTGATTTCTTATTATAGCCAATGATTGATTGTTTTATTTTGAGGCCCAAATGGTTCAAGATTTTCCTGGGAAGAGCCAAAATATGTCATTTTCATGTGCTCTATCATCTTTAGCATCTTCTAACTTTCTAATACAAAAAGCTATTCCGGCTCTTGTATTTTCCTTGTCCCAGCTCTGGAATCAGCTCTTTCTTCATGGATATCTGGTTCCTTTTAGACCTTTCCATGGAAAATGGTATTTGGAATCCAGGATGTGGGCTCTGGGAATACTCCTTGCTATAGTAGAGGAAGCTATTCCAAGACCTTTTCACTGGAGAGAGGAGTGAGGGTATGTATCTATATGCATATACACATCCACACATGCTCATTTACATCAAATATGAACAGCTTGTGAGAGAAGATTGGCTGTGAAAGGAAGAAGAGATAACAAAAAATAAGATAAAAAAATAATACAAGTTTTTCCTTCCTTTTCCCCCCTTTTCTCTTTCTGAATAATTCATTTATTTATAATTTATAATTCATTTATATCATCCTATAAAGCTATAGGATGGGGCAAAACAAGAGAGCTATTACAAGGAAGCTTGGCTGGTATGGGATGGAGAAGCCCAAGCAGGGTGAGGAGTGTGTTCACACAGAGGAAAGGCCCAGTTTGAGATTTCCTAAGCCCAAGGCAGAAGACGTGGGGAGCCGAACAGGATAACTGGGCAGAGGAGAGGAGTGGCCTGGCATGGGCTACTGGAGCTTAATCAGGGTGAAGGGGAACCAGATTAGTCTGAATTTTCCAGGGAAACAGAATCAATAGGGGAGATAAGGAAAAGAGAGAGACATATTTATTATATGACTACTGAGGCTAAGAAATCTAGAATCTACAGTCAGCAAGCTGGAGACCTAGGAGAGCTGATGGTATAAGTTCTAGTCTGAGTCTGAAATTATGGCTTGGCCAATCTTGGTCAAGAGAAGACCAGTGTCCTGGCTCAATGAGAGTTAGGCAGAGAGCAGGAATTATTTCTTGTTCTTACTCTGTTCAGGCCTTCGATGAGTTGGATGAGGCCCATCCACAATGGGGAAGGCAGTCTGCTTTATTTAGTCTACAAATTCAAATGTTACTCTCATCTAGAACCATCCTCACAGGTACAACCAAAAATAATATTTAACCAAATATATGGGTGCCCCATGACCAAATCATAGTGATACATAAATTTAGCCATCACAGTATCCACATATGAGGATATTCTGGCTGCAATTTCAGATTCTAAGGGGGGTTACAAATGTGTTCATATAGGGAGGACCCATTGGGAGTTATTAGAACACAAATGAGGTTGGAAGGGCATCCATGAATGGGAGAAATCTCACATAGCTGTCACAGCATGGCAAGGTGAGTATGCTGTCCACGCAGAGATGTTGCTTGGTGAGGGACCTCAGAGCCCAAGCAGGATGAATGGAGTATGCATACTGGGGAAGGCTCAGCATGGAGTGTAAGAACACAAAGCTATATGGGATGCAAAGACAGTATTAACAGAGAGGTGACGGTGGCCATGGTGATGGGTGATTGGCTGCACACAAGAAGGTTGATCAAATGTGTAACACCTCACACTGGCCTTTCCCCTAGGTGGACACACTCCTCATACTGCTTGGGCTCCAGTGTCCCACACCAGCCAGCCGTCTGTGCGCACAGCTCTCTTGCTTTGCCCCACCTACTGGTTTTAGGACTGAATTTCTGAAGAAAGGAGAAGGCAAAGGGAAAGGAAAAGAGGCATAGTGTTCTTTTTATTGGCCTTTTTTTGTTTGTTTGTTATCTGTTCCTCAAGCACTGCCAATATTCTCTGACAAGTTGTTCATATTTGCTGTCCTCATTTTCTACTCTTTAGTTACTCCTCAACCCACTCCCATCTGGCTTCAGCCCTCAGCACTTTCTGGTATCACTAGGTCACCAATATCTTCTTTATTTTTAAACCCAAGATATCTTCTTTAGTCGTTATGCCACCTAATCTGTCTGAGGCATTTGATAGTTTGACCTCTGAATATAGACCATTCCTTCTGCGTCCATGACACAGCACTCTTGTGATCTTCCTTTTGCCTTACTGGCTAGTTCTTATAGCCTCCTCTTCCTCCACCTACTGCTTGAATTCTGGCACAGCCCAAGGCTCAGTCCCAGGCCTTCTGCTCTTCTCACTCTTGATGCTCCCACATTCCAGAACTGGTTTTGTTCCAGTTGTCATCTATATGCTAATATTTTAGAAATCTTTATCTCTGTCTCTGTAAGCCTGACTTTGAGCTCAAAACAGATACACCCCACTGTCTGCCATGTATTCATTCAACTCAGCAGTATATATTGAGCACCTGCTATATACTAGGTGCACTATTGTAGGCTCTTAACATCTTTCATTTAAATATCTCAAAGGCACTTAAAATTCAGCACTCAGATAATGCCATTATGATCATCTTTCCTCCATGTCCTATGCATATATCCAAGGTTCTCCAACTCGTTGCAGTGCGTAATCATCATCTCCTCTGCCAGAGCCAGAAACATCTGACCCTCAACTCCTCATCCTCACATCTAGTCAATTACTAAGCCCTACTGATTTTACCTTTTATTTATCTCTTAAATCTGTCCAATTCTTTCCATTTCCATGAACAGTTAGACCTGGAAACCATTGTTCCTGGATTCCTGACTCCAGGCCTCCTAGCTTGTCTCCCTGCCTCTAGTCTTGACCTTCTACATAAGACATGCTTTCAAACTACTGTCCGTATGGTAGTCAGAATGTTCTTTCTACAATGAAGATATAATTAAATCATTCTCCAGTTTTTAAATCTTTCATTTCGGCTCCTTTTGCTCTTAAGTTAGGTGGGAACTCCAGCATAGCTTCAAAGCTGCCCATGATCTGTCCTGCTTAGCTCTTCAGCCTCATTTCTGCTCTTTCTGCACATTGAACCTTCTCTACAGGCTCCAGATGGTTCTTTTGGCTGATAACCTCCCCCATTTCAGCTACTTCCACCTAGGAACACCATTCCTCTTGCCCTTTGCCTGAAGAACTTCTACTCATCCTTCAGGTCTCAGTGTGAATGTTACTTCCTCAAAGAAACCATCCCTGATACATAGACATGGTTAGGTCTTCTGTACCCTGGAACACCCCCACCTCCCATCCCTTCACATGTCATGCTTGCTTTCTTATAATCACTTGTTTAAAAGTCTGTGTTTCTAGACAGGCTGAATATTCCATGAAATAAGGAATCCTGTCTATTTTGCACCATCTATGCCTCACACAGTGACAAGCACACAGCAGAAGTTCAATAAATATTTGCTAAATGGTTGAGTGAATTATTGTTGCAATAATAATAAACTAGACCCTATTAAGTTTATCCTTTTACAATCTGGAAACATCATGAACTGATTTTAATGCATTCAATTAGTGTTAATAGATAAATATGTGATGCTATATGGTGTAATGGCTGAGAACAGCCTGCCTTGTTTCAAATCCCAGCATCTCTCCTATTCACTGCATGCCTTGGGCAACCACTACCATTACTGTACCTATATTTGCCCATCTGTCACATATTGAACATTAAATGAGTCAATGTATGTAAGTTACTTTGAATAGTGCCTGCAACAATGCTATATAATTAAGAGTTATTATTTTTGTGGTATTTTCATCTAGACAAGAACCTTGCCTTTACAAACTCCCTTGATCATTGGGAATAGATTCAAGAGATAAGGAATTTCAGGAAAGTGGACAGAATAGTGAGCAAGACCATTTTGAGGGAAGGTTCCAAGGGAGCTCAATCTAAACCTGCTGTATGGGCATGATTATGAGTACCCCTTCTTTTGATCTCAGTAGCATTTTTTTAAAGTTATCCCAATAGAAGTTAAGTTGTAATGGCCAACCTAAGCAGAGAGAACCTCCAGAGCCTCTCCATGTTTTAAGGATATGATCTCCACTCTGGCTCTGAAGCCAGGGACCCTTATCCCTTCTTTGAAGGGACTTCCCAAGACTCATCATAGCAACACAGAAACACTAAGACCTCCCACTAGTATGTGGACATGATGCACTGCTTCAGGCTGCATGTGACTCCTCTCAGTGCCACATTTGTTCTTAAATGGAACTTGAGTCACAGGAGGAGAGATAATGGAGAGAGTGGCTGCTTAGCAACAGAGGTGATTTTATGGGTTGGTTGTTCTATAACCTGTTCTCTTTTGATGTTGTATCAATCCCCAGGTGAGGACAGGCACAAGTATAGAGGAAGTGTCAGGTATGGATCATGTTGTTAAAAACTCATTTAAAAATACCTGGCACAGTAGTTAGTGCATAAATAAAAAATATTCCAACTTTTTAAATGGCCATAACAAAAGAGAAGTTTTAAAAGTTGGGATGCCTAGGTGGCTCAGTTGGTTAAGCCAATGCCTTCAGCTCGGGTCATGATCCCAGAGTCCTGGGATTGAGTCCCATATCAGGCTTCCCCTGCTTTGCGGGTAGCCTGCTTTTCCCTCTCCCTCAGCCTCTCCCCTGCTTGTGCTCTCTCTCTTTCTCTGTGTCAAATAAATAAATAAAATTTTTTAAAAAGTAATTAAAATAAAAAATGTTTGTAATGTATATAGTGACGATGTTAACTAGACTTCTGTGGTGATGATCATTTTGTAATATATAGAATATTGAACCATCATGTTGTACATCTGAAACTAGTATAATACTCTATGTCAACTATAATGATTTAAAATCAAGGACTAGGGGCATCTGGGTGGCTCAGTGGGTTAAGCCTCTGCCTTCGGCTCCGGTCATGATCCCAGGGTCCAGGGATGAGCCCCGCATCGGGCTCTCTGCTCAGCAGGGAGCCTGCTTCCTCCTCTCTCTGCCTGCTTCTCTGCCTACTTGTGATCTGTCAAATAAATAAATTAAATCTTTTAAAAAAATAAATAAAATCAAGGACTAATATCAAATTTAATAAATGTTAGTGTTTTGAAAAAGTATGTAATGTGCAAAATGTAAAAGAAGCTTTCCCACAGCAAGGGTTTTTGTTTGGTTTGGTTTGGTTTGGTTTTTAGAGAAGGGGGAGGAGAGAGAGAGAGAGAGAGAGCACAAGCAGGAGCGGAGGGGTTGAGGGAGAGGGAGAGAGAATCCCAAGCAGACTCCACACCAGCATAGAGGCTGACGTGGGACTTGATCTCACGACCCTGAGATCAGGACCTGAGCCAAAACCAAGAGCCAAACTCTTAACTGACTGAACCACCCAGGTACCCTGCCACAGAGAGGTTAAACAAATATGTAAATAATATATTTTTTATGTATATAAATAATGTACATAAATAAAATGAAAAGCACTCAGTTAATAACACATATTTCCAAAAAGTGAATCAGGGGTATTTGTTTAAATGATAGAAAATGGATTTTTTTTAAACTAAAACCAAGCATTATTTACAAACCCGTGCAGCAAATCAACTAGATTAAGAGAGAATTAGCATGGAAGATGTTCTCCCTCACTTCCAGAAGATACAAGGAAAGTCTGAATAAGGAATCAGATATCAATCCCCCAGGATTAAGTTGACACACAATTTCTGCCAACATCCAAAATATGGCACAGATTCAGAACCTGGCAAGATACTCAATAAGAAAGGGAATAACTAGAACCAAAATCTGTACATCATCTCAGGGTAGAGAGGCGGCCTTTACTCACACAGAAGCAAGTCAAACCCAAGCTCCCCACTTGCTAGCTGTGGATGTTTATGAGCGTGACAGCTACCTACACCTCAATTCCTTCATCTGTAATTTGGGTATAAAAACATACTTACCTAAAGGTGTGGGGGATTATTAAGTTAGTTCATACCTGCAAAGTACAACACAATGCCTCGCAAACAATAAACTGCCAGTAAATGTTAGCTATTGCCATGTTTATTCCATTGATCTCCACTGCACCCCAAGTGATGGCTTCCTGTATGCTAACAATCATGTACATCATTCACAGAGAAGGTATTTGGAGGCTGGGATGTTTGAGATTTATACTCATTTGCATTTATATCCAGAAGGACCTTCACCTTCAGAGTGAACAAAACCTGGCAACCAGTTCTAGCTTCTTCATTTGCAGATAGTGAAACTTTAGGTGGGCATTTTTGACTCCTCATCTTCAGTGTCCTTCTCTTTAAGATGGAATAAGACTTACCTTGCTAGGTTGTAATAAAGACTAAGTGAAATAATGTGTGTAAAGTGCCATACACAAAATGATGTTTCACAAAGAGCAACAATACAATAGGTACTAAAAAGAGATGTTTTATCAATGTTCCATTAATATTTTATTGGGAATATAAAAATGGAAATTCAGGTGAAGAAGAAATATTTCAGATTGATGCCAGTTCAACAAGCAGACAAAAAAAATCTCTAGTGAAATAATTCTATGTCACTGTTCCCAATGACTGGGATGAGCTGGTATGCTAATTATAAAATTTTTTGGAACATTTGGAAAAAATAAGGCATTTGTATATTTTGGCAGCATAGAAAAGGAGCCCTACTTGGTATGATTCACTGTAATGATATATTTATCAGAAGCAGTTCAGTTTATCTGCTGCAGAATGCTCTTTGATGTCATTAACCTACAGAAATAATTATAGGAAAGCAATACAAGATTCTTCAAAGGGTGAGATGACTGGAGCTTTCCTCCACTCCTGAAGGCTACATCAATTAATGCAGCAAACCACAGTCCTCTGGAGTCCAGGAAGTAAGTAATCAGAAAGCACCTGAATCAAAGACCCTTAAAAATT
>PISX010030181.1:0-19033 GCA_004024625.1 Mellivora capensis | reverse complement strand
GGGTGCACGTGCCCCTTCAGATCACTACATTTGTATCTTTAGGGTAAATACCCAGTAGTGCAATTGCTGGGTCATAGGGTAGTTCTATTTTCAACTTTTTGAGGAACCTCCATGCTGTTTTCCAGAGTGGTTGCACCAGCTTGCATTCCCACCAACAGTGTAGGAGGGTTCCCCTTTCTCCACATCCTCGCCAGCATCTTAAAATACATATTTTATATCGGACAACTGTATGTCAAATACCACTAATCTCTGTAATATAGAAACACAAGCAAAAGATGGACATCTCATAAACTATAGGTTCCTTCTAACAAAAAAGCAGCAGCTCTCTTACACCAGTGAAGTTCAAAGACAGAGAAGAACAACACCATTATTATAATGTATTACCTCATCATTCTTAATAGATTCTGATCCTGATGTAGTTGCCACAATTAAACAAGATTTTTCTCTTAATCGCTTCACTGTGTCAAACATCTATGAGAAACAGATGAAAGGTTAAAAGAAGATTTGGTTAGACTGACCAGAAACCAGAAAAACTCACTAACTTGATTTAGTCATATATCACAAATGTCTTAAACTTAAATTTGACATACACACACACAAATAGTTACACATCTAAACAGTTATATAAACATTTCAAGCATATAAAAAGTGACTCCTGACTATGCCAAACCTCCCCTAGTTGATGAGCAATATAGCCAAGGAGGAGGCTGCATACCTGCTGATTTCATCTGCAGGTATGAGCATATCTATACTTCTGTCAGGAGAAAAAATTTCTCTTTAATTTAAAATAACATTTTTAGTACAAAGATATATGAAGACAAAAATACAAAATGGAAAGTGAAATCCTCTTTTCTTGATGCCAGTTGCTCTCCCCAAAATTAAGATTATTAGGGGGCACCTGGGTGGCTCAGTCAGTTAAGCATCCAACTCTTGATTTCGGCTCAGTTCATGATCTCAGGGTCATGAGAGCGAGCCCTGCGTGGGGCTCCACTCTAGGAGTGGAGCCTGCTTAAAATTCTCTCTCTCCCTCTCCTTTTGCCAGAAAAAACATTATCAGAATATATATTTCTTTGTATTTACATATATTCTCATCAAAAGCAATCCTATCATATATACCGTTTCCTATCTCTTTTTCACTTAAACATTTATCTGTAGAGATACTTCCATAATAGCTTATATAGATCAGTCTCATTCTTTTTAACAAATATCAAAGTTTCAGCAATAGGATGGTACCTCCCCAAGACTTGTTTATATTTTGGAGTCTCATTCTCATGTATAAAAACCTCCCACAAGGAACTTACAACACAACTTTATATTAAACATTTGGGGAAAATATGCAATGATTATAAGAACTGATACTTGTACTTTTTGTATATTTTGATAATGAACTTTGGTATTCTTTTTTAAAAGATTTTATTTATTTGAGACAGAGAGAATGAGAGAGTGAGCATGAGAGGGGGAAGGTCAGAGGGAGAATCAGACCCCCCACTGAGCAGGGAGCCCAATATGGGACTCAATCCCAGGACTCCAGAATCATGACCCGAGCCGAAGGCAGTTGCTCAACCGAGCCACCCAGGCACCCCAAACTTTGGTGTTCTAAAAGAAAATAAATTTTTGGAAATGGATCTCCAATAGATAACATTGTATTTACAGAATATAAATGTTGAACTAAATGCAGTTCAATTTTTTTTCCTTTTTTTTTTCTTTTAAATAGGCTCCATGCCCACTGTGGAGGCCAAGGTAGGCTTGAACTCACAACCCTGAGATCAAGACCTGAGCTGAAATCAAGATTTGAACTGACTGAGATACCCAGATGCCCCGATTTCTTTTCTTTTCTAGATTTCACAGAGAGAGAGTGAGAGAGCACACACAAGCTGGGGGCAGGAGGAGAGGGAGAGGGAGAAGGAAATTCCATGCTGAGCAGGGATCCCGACTTGGGGCTCGATTCCAGGACCCCAGGATCAGGACCTGAGCCAAAGGCAGACACTTAACCAACTAAGCTACCCAGGTGCCCCCCTGGCACCTTTATTTTTTTAAAAAGATTTTATTTATTCATTTGACACAGAGAGAGAGTAAGAGAGAGCACAAGCAAGGGGAACAGCAGGCAGAGGGAGAGGGAGAAGCAGGCTCCCAACCGAGCAAGGAGCCCAATTCGGGCCTCGATCCCAGCACCCTGGGATCATGACCTGAGCTGAAAGCAGACGCTGAACCCATTGAGCCACCCAGATACTCCCCTAATTTATTTTCTTAATAAGAGTTGAATACTTATGTTTTGATTTTATATTTTTAAAATGATTATATTGGCAAATTTAACACAAATACTAAATACTTGTGAATTCTACTCCAAGAGAAACCTTAATAATAACATCATTATCTTATATCAAGCATGTTTAAGGAGTATCTCTAGTTACAAAAAAAGCCGACTTCTTGAAGTACAAATCAGTACAAAGACCTCCAATTGATATGAATATGAAAAATAATCACTCCATATTCTAGTTATCAAAACAGTTATCTAGCTTATCACATCAGAATCTTTTTTTTTTAAAAGATTTTATTTATTTTGAGAGAGAGAGAGAGCATGAGAGGAGAGAGGTCAGCAGGAGAAGCAGACTCCCCGCTCGGCAGGGAGCCCGATGAGGGACTCGATCCCGGGACTTCAGGATCATGATCTGAGCCAAAGGCAGTTGCCCAACCAACTGAGCCACCCAGGCGCCCCCAGAATCTTTTTTTAAACACAGTGAGGGGAAGCTCCATAACCTTGGTTTCATGTTTCCATGTAGAGTGTTTCCCATTAAGGTAATATTCCTTGGCTTCTCTCCCTACCCTTTATTCACTCCTCCCCAAAGGCAGCAGCTTCCACTCAACAGTTCAAGCTCCAAATCTGAGTCATTTTTTACTCCTTCATTTCCCTCATCCTTTCCACCATTATCTATCAGCAAATTCTATACATTCTGCCACCAAATTACACCTGAATCAGTTCAGTTTCTCACCATCTGCATCTGAGTCTTGGTCATGCTCATTTCTCAACAGGATTTCTGCAACAGTTTTCTTTTTTTCCTTTCTTTCAAGATTTTATTTTATTTTAAGATTTTATTTATTTATTTATTTGTCAGAGAGAGAGAGAGAGGAAAGAGCGAGCACAAGCAGGCAGAGGCGGAGAGAGAAGCAGGCTCCCTGCCAAGGAAGGAGCCTGATGCGGGACTTGATCCTAGGACCCCGGGATCATGACCTGAGCCGAAGGCAGTGCCTCAACCAATTGAAGCACCCAGGCATCCCTCGAGATTTTTTTTTTTTTTTTTTTTTTTTTGGAGAGAGAGAGATAGTGAGAGAGAGAACAAGCAGGGGGTAGGGGTAAAGGGAGAGGGAAAAGCAGACTCCCTGCAGAGCAGGAAGCCTGACATGGGGCTTGGTCCCAGGACCCTGAGATCACGACCTGAGCTTAAGGCAGATGCTTAACCAACTGAGCCACCCAGGCATTCCTCTGCAGCAGTATTCTAATAGTTTCCTTGCTTTTACTCTTGTCCCCTATAATCCAATTACACCACAGGAGCCACAGTGATCTTATAGAAGTAAAGACCAGATTATGTCACTTAAAATCCTTCACTAGTTTCCCACTGTCCTCAAAAATGACATCCACCACTTTACCCTCACCTGTCAGGTTCTATATGATCTTGCTCTTGGCTGCCCCTGTGACCTTGCTGCCTATCTTTCTCTCCCTCCCTCCCTCATTGTGCTTCAGTCATACTGGCCTTCTTTCTGGCCACCTTAGAGCTTCTGCAGTGCTGTTTTCTTTTTGTGGAATACTCCTTTTTTAAAATCTGGCTCCACATCATTCCGTTTCAATGTTATCTCCTAAATGAGGATTTTTTTTTTTTTTAAGATTTATTTATTTGAAAGAGAGAGAGAGAACATGCACTAGCCGGAGAAGTGGAGGGAGAGGGACAAAGAATCTCAAGCAGACTCCACCCTGAGTGCAGAGCCCGACAAGGGGCTTGATTGATCTTACAACCCTGAGATCATGACCTGAGCTGAAACCAAGAGATGGATGCTTAGCCAACTTAACTTGGGCCACCCAAGTGCCCCAAAAGAGGCCTTTCAGATTACCCATCTGAAGTTACCCTCTATTCTCTACTGAATTATCCTTTTTTTGTGCACTGCCTGTACCTCAACTAGTGTATGCTCCATGATAGCAAGCACCTTATCTGTTGTGTTCAGAGTCCAGAATGACCCTGGCACAAAACAGGCATGCAACAGGTGCTGACTGAATAATGACACAAATGAATAAATCTTAGTTTATAAAAAAAAAACTTCTACTAAAACATGAAAAAATGTGAGTGACCATGAAATCAGTGGTAAATGACTTTACAACTGGAGAAGAGTGGTTTAACATTACAGACAGAGGATTCCTCAATCTTTAAACCAAGATATGATACAGTTTATTTTTCAGGTTTACCTGGAGTATCCATGTTATCATATCCTTCTGGCCTTCTAACTGGGGAATTCCTTTGAGTTTTTCCAAAAGCATTTGTATATTCTGAGCATTCATGGCTGAACTTCCCAATCCTTTTTTAAAACACAAAAGTTAAAATCATAAACAAAAATCTTCATAATTATAATCTTTAGTGTTATGTTATTCACATTGATAACCAAAGTTCATAATCACTCCCCTAACTACATTAATTTTTCAACAGAAGAATCTGCAATGACATAAAGTACTCAGTACTAAATTAAACAACTTGGAAAAACTTGAATTATTTTAGAACTTGTAATATATTTTCCACTGGGGCTGCTAGTCAAAGCTACCGTTAATGACCTGACTCTCCCCTTTCCTCCACTTGGCTCACTATCTAGTAAAAGTAGTTAATGAGAACCAAGGCTTCCAAAAATATGAAATTGGGGCTTTTTATACCCATAAACTGAAGAGGTTTATGATGTCTTCAAGGACCTAAAAAATACAGTCTAAAAACAAAATATGAGATACCTTTTCCTATTGGTCTCGTAATCAATGTCCCTGGAATGTGCTTTGATGAAACTGTCTTAATTTAATAAATAAATCAAAATACATCTTAATAACAATCTAATCTAAACCTATCCTTTTCTGACAGGAAGAAAACAGTGCAAGACAAACACACTATCATTCACTTAGATGTCTACAATCATTTTACATTCAGGAACATAAGTATCTTCCACAGATGGGTAGTGTGTATGTTATGGTTGATAAGTAGTAAATATCTGTAATACTGAGACAAAGAATGAAAGTAAGAAATAGTCGATGTACGCATCCCCACTCAAAAAAAGGAGGGGGTTTAAGCAGTAAAAAAGATTGTAGTAGGGGATTAAAAATCTGTTTTTACTGTTGAAAACAGTTAAGAACTAAAGATGCTAGGGAAAGTCTTAATTTCAGGATTGTCTATTTTTTAAGGAGTGGTAGATTAAACTCTGTAAGAGCTAAACTTTCACTTACAAATTGGTAATTAGCTGAAGCTATGCTGAAAATTAATATTAAAACATACTTGAAGCCTTATGGTAAAAGTCAAATGTCACTTCTTCTTCAGGAGCTTTTTGAAGCTGCTGCTTTTCTTCTAGTAAACCCAATGCCAGAATATGAAATGCCTGAAAGAGGAATATGAAAAGATCTATAAAACTGTGCTTCCTCAGGTAAATATACTTTAAATGAAGGTAAAAAATAAGCAATCTGACAGATAAAAAAGGGGCAAAGGTTATGAACAAGCAGTTCACAGAAAGTGAAATGATACACATATGAAAATGTCCAACCTCACTTAAAGAAATGTGACCTGAAACAAGACCATCCTGTTTTTCACCTATTAGATTGGCAAAAATTTTAGAGTTTAGTAAAATACAGAGCTGGCTGAGGTGCTGGGAAACAGGCACTTTTCACCACACTGGTGATGGCAAAGTAATTGGTCTAATATTTCGAAGGCCAGTGCCAATATTTATCCAAAATATAAAGATACAGACCTAGTATTAGAAATCAGTGTGACAGATACACTCAAGTATGCAAAGATATTTGTACAGGGATATTCATTTTGGTGCTATACAGAGACCTGGAAACAACCTAAATGTCTAGTAAAAGGAGACAGGTTAAATGCACTATACATATCCATACAATAGAACATACATCTATCAAGAATGAAACAGGCCTGTATATGCTAACGTGTAATGATTTCCAGAAGATACAAACCTTTAACAGTGGTTATCTCCTAGACAGGACACTAGGGGTAGGGTTAGAAATTTTAACCTTTGATTTCAAATATATCTCCTTGGCTTGAAATTTTTAGTCATGTATTTACCACTGTTATAACAAAAACTGAGATACATATATGGTATGACCAACATTTAGAACCTCCAGACCGGGACGCCTGGGTGGCTCAGTTGGTTAAGCGGCTGCCTTCGGCTCAGGTCATGATCCCAGCGTCCTGGGATCGAGTCCCACATCGGGCTCCTTGCTCGGCGGGGAGTCTGCTTCTCCCTCTGCCTCTGCCTGTGCTCGCTTGCTCTCTCTCCCTCTCTCTCTGACCAATAAATAAACAAAACAAAACAAAAAAACCATAATCAATAGAACCTCCAGACCAATAAGAGCCAAGGAAGAAAGAAAACTAATTAAATTAAATTAAATTAAATTAATTAAATTTTAAATTAAGTTAAATAAATACCTAGTTTAGCTACCAAAGGTGACATTATTAACTAATTTATCTATAACAATACCAAGAAAAAATACCCACTTCCACTTAATGTGCTACTTCCTATAAAAATTTAATGAAATAATTATACCCACTTACCAATGGAGAAATTATTCTTTGCTCCTAAATAGGAAGTGGAGTAACCCAAGATACAAGTCTGCCTTCTAATCATTATTTGCTCATAATACAAGTGAAATAAGAAATATAGAAAATTATGATGCAATTAGGATATACCGACTTATTATTAGCAGGGCAGGGTTTTAATTCATTTTTTCCAATATAAATGGTTCTCAAGAGTAAGGATACTAAAAACATGAGAATGTATGACTAAGAAAGTCTGCACCACATCTAAACTATTTTTAAAGACCCTAGGCCTCAGGTGCTCTAGTGTGGTTCTGACTGAAGTTACAAAGTTGGAACCAAAGATCTCCTCCCTGGTTCCTCATAAACCCTATCATGTAGAGATAATTTCGGAAGCAGAAAAAATATTTCAAGTATACATACCATCTGAAGCATTCCTTCAGTCCACAAGTTAGAATCTGTGTCAATTGCCCGCTCAAATATGGTCCTGAGAATGTACATCATGATATCACAGTTGAGAAGGTTAACCACTTTGCTGAAAGCAGGGCAGAATTCAGGAGGTGGTGGAGGTGGTAACGCTATAGTGATGGGAGATGGACAGCAGGAGACAAACAAGTAATTTTTATTTGGGTTATCCTACATGCTAAATTGCATATGTCAAAATCACATATTACATGCAAAACAACACAATTTTTGTTACCTTTAAAGCAATGAACACAACGATGTCAAGGGAAATACAAGTTACTATATCAGTCACCCAAAATAAACTCTATTTGCTATAAATTAAAAAATTCTATTGCCATTGTATAAGTCATATCTTAATATGAGGACAATAATTAACAGATTCTTTGTACTTCCACTAGTTGCTCACCCTTAAAAACGAAAACAAAAATGAAAAACACCATATGCTTTGCTGATATAAAAACCACAGAAAATAGTCAAAAGTAGTCTGTTCTGGGGTACCTAGGAGGTTCAGCTGGTTCAGCATCTGACTCTTGATTTTGGCTCAGGTTATGATCTCAGTCCTATGAGACTGAGTCCTGCATTGGGGTCTGCACTCAGAGTGGAGTCGGCTTGTCTCTCTCCCTCCCCCTCTACCCCACCTCCTGCTCGCTCTCTCTAAAATTAAAAATAAATAAATAAATAAATAAATAAAAATTAAAAAAACGAGTCAATTCAGAATCTCACTTTTTGGGGGGGGCGGAAATTAAACTATTTTTAAAAGACCCTAAATTATCAGTTTCTGTTGTCATTCTTTTATTGGTTTTTAATTCTCCGGGATTACATGAACAACAGTAGTAATTAATACTAAACCTTCCTCTACTGTATATGCTAATGGCAGGAGCCATAAAAATTAATTTGCAAACATGTCATTACACAATAGCTATACAGGCAATAAACCTATAATTACGGGCCAATCACAGGCAGGGTACAGAGGGAGAGATGGTCCCCCAATCTGTTGGGTGCTCCCCTCCCCTGCTAAAATGGGGAAGCTGATGCCAGCAAGGAGCCTTCTGAGAGCCATCTGTGGAGGATGCTTCCAGCTCCACGGATGGCAAAAGGGTCTCCCGCCTCGAGCTCCAAAAAGTCTGGCTTCGGTGCAGGACCCCCTGGAGACAGCCACTCCCCAGCCCATCAGGACCGATATATCAGAATCTCACTTTTTACCTTCATCTTTGTTTTCTTGTTTTCTCCTTTTTTTCTGCATATGTTCTGCCTATGTATCAAAAAACAAAAAACAAACAAACAAAAAACCCAGCAACTTTAAATATATTGTTTGGCAAACATGAAACAAATGGGATACTTTGAAGCAAGCAGGAAAGATCCAGGAGCCCACCAAAACACATACTAAGTATGTATTCAAAATGTTACCCTGTGCCAGAAATAAAATGACTATCCTAGGAAAAGCCACTGCAACCAGAGGAGTAACATCCCTCCTCAAGACTTTACTCCCCATTCTTTCAGTCAATACTCTTTTAGTGCCTGTTGTTTATTCAGGGCATCATACTATGGGCTAGAAATTATTCATTCATATTTATAAGGACAAGTCCAAATATCACCCTAAATAATCAAACTTAACATTACCCTTAATGGGACAAATAGACATTATGTGCCTACTAATGTGAAACAATTTATTACCTATGTAATATTCTTGCCCCAAAAAGTTTAACTTAAATCTAACCATGAGAATACAATCAGGCATATCCAGAATGTAGGGTATTTTAAAAGATCAGTAGCCTGTACTCTACAGATAAATGGCAGTATTATGAAAGACAAAAAAGGCAAAGAGATTACCCTAAATTAAAAGGGACTACAGAAACGTGACACCAAATGAAGTACAGGATTCTTGACTGAATCCTCCTCGCCATGACACAGTGATAAAGGATTATTTCTAATAAATCAGAAAAATTTAAATGTTCTCTGTACACTAGACAACATTACTGATTCAATTTCAGTTTCTTGGGTGAGATAATGGCCTCTATTGGTGAGAATCAGTATGAAACTACAGAAAAACCAAGAAATTTTCTGTGGAGTTCGGAACCATAAAGCATTTAAGGCTTATTTACTGAAGAGGGTATCTTTTCCTACCTTGCTATGCTGCGTTTTGGAATAATGATAAAAGTACATGTTGAAGTCTTTCAATGATTCATCTTTCAGTTCATAAACTCCATGGCCTGACACACCTGGTTTCCTAAACAGAAATATAGAGATGTACTGCAGTGTTCTTGTAGTATAAAATATTGACATAATAAGAAACTAAAAATTAATCAAACTATCAAAATCTAGAAGAAATATGATCATTTATCAATTAGCTTGCTTAAACTGAAATGACTAATTTTATTCCAACAGTAAAGCTAAAAACCTACACTTCAAGCTCAAAGTCCTGATAACAGCCAAGCTGTATTTCATAATTAAGAAATTTAAGTAAATCTGAGGAAGTTTATATTATACAGTCCCAATCTCATGCCCTACTTAATTTGCTAAGACTTTCTAAAGTGGTAGTGAGATACAAATTGTAGATGAAAATACAGTGTTGGGACACCTGGGTGGCTCAGTCATTAAGCTTCCAACTCTTGATTTTGGCTCATGTCATGATCTCAGGGTTATAAGATGGAGCCCTGTGTTCAGCTTGTGCTCAGCGCGGAGTCTGCTTGAGATTCTCTGTCTCCCTCTGCCCCTCCCCCTATGCGTGAACAAGTTCACACACTCTCTCTCTCCCCCTAATAAATAAATCTTAAAAAAAAACAAAGAAAGGAAGAAAGAAAAAACAGGTTTGAATCCTTTATACAGTACTATAAGGAAAAGCATCAAAGCCAAAAGGAATACATCATATTTGTTCAGCACATTAAACAGCTTTTGGTTTCTACTGAATTTTTAAGTGAAATGTGTTATTATTAAACCATAAAAAAAGCTACATCCTATTTTAAGTTATTTAAAACTAGTAATTTATTTATGAATATAATACTATAAAAAGTAGAAATTCATTACGAATAGGAATTTTTTGAATTTCAAGAATTGATCCACTTAAATTCTTATTTCCATTTCATGTATCTCAAAGAATCAAAGAATTATAAAATCTCCCATTCAAATGTATACTGCTTTTTTGTTTTGTTGATGATTTCCTTCACTGTGCAAAAGCTTTTTATTTTAATGTCATCCCCCAATAGTTTATTTCTGCTTTTGTTTTACTTGTCAGGAGACATTTATAAAAATGCTGCTATGGCCAATGTCAGAGAAATTACTGCCTGTGCTCTCCTCTAGGATTTTTATGGTGTTAGGTCTCACATTAGAGTCTTTTATCATGCTATGTTTATTTCTGTGTATGGTGTTAATAGGTAGTGTCCAGTTTCATTCTTTTATATCAAGTTGTCCAATTTTTTCCCAATATCACTTACTGAGGAGACTATGTTTTCCCCATTGTATATTCTTGCCTCCTTTGCCATAGCATAACTGACCATATAATTGTGCGTTTACTTCTGGGCTCTCTTTTCTATTCCATCGATCTATGTGCCTGTTTTGTGCCAGTAGCATACCATTTTTAAAAAATTAGTTTTATTCCAGTCTAGTTAACAGTGTTATATTGGTTTCAGGTGTAAAATACAGTGGTTCAACAATTCCATGCAATACCTAGTGCTCGTCACAAGTGCACTCCTTAATCTTCCCATGATCTATTTCACCTATCCCCCACCAAGCTTCCCTCTGGCAATCACCAGTTTGTTCTCTATTTTCTTTTTTTTTTTAAGATTTTATTTATTTACTTGAGAGAGGAGAGAGTGAGTGAGAGAACATGAGAGGGGAGAGGGTCAGAGGGAGAAGCAGACTCCCTGCCGAGCAGGGAGCCCAATGCGGGACTCGATCCCAGGACTCCAGGATCATGACCTGAGCTGAAGGCAGTCGCTTAACCAACTGAGCCACCCAGGCGCCCCCCTGTTCTCTATTTTCAAGTCTGTTTCTTGGTTTCTCTCTCTCTTTTTACCCCTTTATTCATTTGTTTTATTTCTTAAATTCCACATATGAGTGAGGTCATATGGTATCTGTCTTTCTCTGACTGACTTATTTCACTTGGCATTATACTCTCTAGCTCTGGCTATGTTGCGGCAAATGGCAAGATTTCATTTTTTTTTTAAAAAGATTTTATTTATTATTTATTTGGCAGAAAGACACAGAGAGAGGGAACACAAGCAGGGGGAGTGGGAGAGGGAGAAGGAGGCTTTCTGCGGGAGCCCAATGTGGGCCTCGATCCCAGGATCCTGTGATCATGACCTGAGCCGAAGGAAGACGCTTAACGACTAAGTCACCCAGGTGCCCAATTTCATTCTTTTTTATGGCTGAGTAATACCACCTCTTGTTTTTCCATTTATCTATCAATGGACACTTGGGCTACTTCCATAATTTGGCTATTGTAAGTAATGCTGCAATAAACATGGGGTGCACATATTCCTTTGAATTAGTGTTTCTGTACTTTTCCAGTAAATATCCAGTACTGCGATTACTGGATCATAAGGTAGTTCTACTTTTAACTTTTTGAGGAACCTCCAAACTGTTCTCCAGAGTGGCTGCACAAGTTTGCATTCCCACCAACAGCATGAGAAGGTTCCTTTTTCTCCACATCCTCACCAACACGTGCTGTTTTTTGTGTTTTTGATTTTAGCTAATCTGACCATACAGTTTTGATTACTATCTTTGTTGTGTACCTTGAAATCTGAAATTGTGATACCTCTAGCTTTGTTCTTCTTAAGATTTCTTTGGCTATTTGTCTTTTGTGGTTTCATACAACTTTTAGTATTATCTGTTCCAGTTTTGTGAAAAATGCTATTGGTATTTCGACAGGGATTACACTGAATCTACAGATTGCTTTGAATTATCTGGACATTTAAAAATATTAGTTCTTCCAATCCACGAGCATGGAATATCTTTCTATTTGTTTGTTCATCTTCTATTTCTTTTATCAATAGAAAACTGAACTATTAATAGTCTACTACTGACCAGGAGCCTTACTAATAACATAAACAGTTGATTGATACACATATTTTGTATGTCAGATGTATTATACACTGTATTCTATAATAAAGTAAGCTGGAAGAAAGAAAATGTTTTTAAGAAAATCATAATGAAGAGAAAATATACTTATAGTACTGTACTGTAAAAACTCCACGTATAAGTGGACCCATGCTATTCAAACCCATTTTGAAGGGTCAACTGTCTTATCACCTAAGTCATTTAGTATCATAAATGAGTATTTCTCATACACCTGTCAAAGATACTCATTTCTTCAACAAACATATACCAAGTGCTTATTGTGTGCCTCTCATTTTCACCCTTTTTAATCTGTATTCCGTTCTTGTTCTTGGGAGTTCAGGCAAGGAATTCAGAGCTTCTACAAAGTATCCAAAGTACAAGAACAAAGATTGGTCTACCTCTCAGAATAAGCATAAATATTAAGTACTTACTTAAATGTGGCCACTTTGTTAATGACATTCTCTAAGCCAGTTTCATTATTTTCCTGTTGAAACAATATTTTTGTCATTTTTACCTTCATGTTATGATTTTCCTTCTCTTATTGTGAACTGAAATACATTTCAACAACATTCTGGAAGTACTTTGTAAGCAAGTAAGCAAAAAAGATCAAATTCTAATATTAAAAAAAAGTGAGGTCTGAAGCCAATTAGCTTTGTTTTGAGGAACCAATTTCTTAAGAGAAATAAAATCTATAAATAAACTGCTTATGGAAGAAATTTTATCTAAGTCTACCCCCATATGTATACACATACAGACACACAGACACACACACACCCAACAGTTCAGAGAAAAAGAGCTTTCCTTTATGTAATTTGTTCATCGTCCACATCATTTAAGCACATGTCCATGCTGTACCAATACCTAAAACCAAGGTTATAACATAAATGGGACCTAGAGCAAAACACATGTAGATGTCCAAATGTATTCTGGCTTCTGCATTATAACAATTTTCTGATTGGCTGGAACTTTTCCTTAATCGAGTAATTTTTTTTTTTAATGAAGTCATTTAAAATCAGGATAAGAACAAAATCAAGATACCAAAGCAAGCTCACAGATTCCCAAAGTTGCACAAAAATTATGATATTTAACCTCTTTTTAAAATAATGCACTTGGGGGGATGCCTGGGTGGCTCAGTCGGTTGAGCTCCTGCCTTCGGCTCAGGTCATGATCCCAGGGTCCTGGGATTGAGTCCTGCATCGGGCTCCTTGCTCGGTGGGGAGCCTGCTTCTCTTCTCTGCCTCTAACTGCCACAATGCCTGCTTGTGCTTTCTCTCTCTCTCTCTGACAAATAAATAAATAAAATCTTTAAAAAAAAAATGCACTTGGGATAAACAATGAAGTTAGAGTATGCCCTAAAGCTTTCTTTTTGCAAAGTATGGTATGTACATCACTAGTGGTATGTGAAATTATTTTAGGTTGCACATAGTTATATATTCTTAAAATTCTGAATTATTTTAATATGAATTAGGAAAAAAAATCCAGAATCTAAACCTACTATTTCACTGATAGGATTGCCTAGAAAGATGCTAAGAAAAAATGTAATTTAGGGGCGCCTGGGTGGCTCAATCAGTTGAACACCTGACTCTGGATTTCAGCTCAGGTCATGATCTTTTAGGTCATGAGACTGGACCCCACACTGGAATCTGCACTTGGTGGGGAGTCTGCTTGAGGATTCTCTCCATCTACCCCTCCCCCCTTCCTGTGCTCATGGGCTCTCTCTCAAATAAATAAATCTTAAAAAAAAAAAAGGTAATTTAGTCTCGGGGCACCTGGGTGGCTCAGTCAGTTAAGCCTCTGCCTTCAGCTCAGGTCATGATCTCAGGGTCCTGGGATCAAGCCCCACATCGGGCTCTCTGCTCAGTGGAGAGCCTGCTTCCCTCCCCCCCCTCTCTGCCTGCCTCTCTGCCTACTTGTGATCTCTGTCTGTCAAATAAATAAATAAAATTAAAAAAATTTTTTTTTAAATTTATTTATTTGTCAGAGAGAGAGCGAGCACAGGCAGACAGAGTGGCAGGCAGAGGCAGAGGGAGAAGCAGGCTCCCTGCTGAGCAAGGAGCCAGATGTGGGACTCGATCCCAGGACGCTGGGATCATGACCTGAGCCGAAGGCAGCTGCTCAACCAACTGAGCCACCCAGGGGTCCCCAATAAATAAAATTTAAATAAATAAATAAATAAAAAGTAATTTAGTCTTAAAATGTATTAATAATTATAAAATTGGTAGATGGATAATACAGAAATTAGGAAGGTGTTATACCAAATGGTTATTTGAGAATCAGTTAACAATGGAACTGGAAAAAGATACAAATATTTTTTGGGAAAAATGACCAATAGTCCAAGCTTATCTTTCTGCTTCTCCAGAACACCTTGATAGTAGATAAGTCTAATCCTCTTTTAAGAATCATTGTTCTAGGTGCCTTGATGGCTCAATGGGTTAAGCCTCTGCCTTCAGCTCAGGTCATGATCCTAGGTCCTGGGATTGAGCCCCACATTGGGCTCTCTGCTGGGCAGGGAGCCTACTTCTTCCTCCCCCTCAGCCTGCTTCTCTGCCCACTTGTGATCTCTCTCTATATATATCAAATAAATAAATAAAATCTTTTTTAAAATTTTTTAAAAATTAAAATTTAAAAAAAAGAATCATTGTTCTAATTCATAATTAGAAATATGAGACTCATAGTCTTCAGGACTACTACTTTGATTATCAGTATACACAAAAACGTAAGAATCACCTGTGGTGGCCCTGAGAATGACACTGAAGGCCCCAGAGGCAGCAGAGACACTAATGTAGGCTCACTCTGGGATAGAGGAAGACATCAAGCCTGGAGTAGATTACCAGTGGTCTAGAATGCTTCTATCTAACCTACCTTCCTTCCTTCTCCTGGAATCAGTCCTGTCTGACAGTCTGATGGCTCCCCCAGCTTTTCCAAACTCCCTCACCATTTTCTCTCACAGGCAACATTCCTAATAAACCCTTACATGTTTTATCTTGACATCTGTCTGCATCTTGGAAGATCCAGACTAATACACTACCCAAATAGTATTTCATGGAGCTCCCTTTTTCTCTAGAGAAATTTTATTTTAAGGTAAACAAAAAGTCAAGGAGTTTCTTGTTCTAAGATGTTTTCCAAACAGTTATAAAGTTTCTAAAATGTTCCTACCCAAAAGTCCAGAATTAAAGTTTATACCACTAAAGAATGGATAGTTGTAGATCTGCAAAACTTGCCAAAAAGGTTTTCCTCAAACTTCAAAGTAGTTTCTAATTAACAAAAAAGGGGAAAAAAATCCATCTTAAGGTGAATGGAGTATAAAACAATATTGGACTTACATTCTCAGGTAAATTTTTGGCAATGGCACTATGTGGCATGGGTTCAATACAAAGCAAGTGAATAATTTCTCTCATTGTGACCTCTTCTTTGGTTACATTTCCCACTCCAGGTACATAACGCTCTCCTAATACAAACAATGAAAAGAAAAAGTAAAACAATTATTTTCTGTTTAAATCTCTTCTACCACGAATACTTATACACAGAACAAGGCAGTAAGTCCATGAGAGAGGAACCAAAAATTATTTGCATGTTCCTAAAATCTGAACAAGTCTTTATGTAAAAGTCAGAGGAAGAAAAATGAAGAGATCTAAAGAACACAGGCTTTCTTGTAATTTATACAAACACACATAAGTATACATACACATACTCACACATTATAAACAAGGCCCCTCAATTAAATTAGCATGTGTTTCTAAATAAAAAAACAAAGTACACGGCACTGAAAGAGCAGTGGCCATTGTTAAACAAGAGCTTTTCGAGACCTTCTTCAATTCTGTCTCTACTTATTATTAACAGTGAAAACTCAAAAACAAAATACTTAAAATAATATGTATCAGGGATGACTGGTGTTGCTAATGCCCACATGATCACACTTCCATTTTTCACTTCAATAAACTGCCAAATGGAGAGAGAAAAATAGCTACGTTAACTACGGGAACTTCACTGGTGTCATATCATCTAATTCTAATTGCCTAAAGAAGGCCTACAGTAACAGGCCTTAGGTCACCACTGATTTTCAAAACAACATATATCCCAAGTCCTGTGATATTTATAATGACAGAAAACTTGTGCCTAAGAGATTTGATAAATTCTACACATTAGCCAAAGAATGACTTTTTGTGAAATAAATTCATTTCAAACAGATCACGTCTCTTAACATATGTAAAGCACTTTGTAACTTTCAATTTTCTTTACTAAAACAATCCCTCAGAAGTTCAGTGTTAGAAGGAACTTTAGAGACCATACAGAGTAGCCTCAAATTTTACAAATCAGGACTCTGAGACCCAAAGAATATAGATGGCATGCTCTAGATAATTAACATATTATAAATAACAATAATAATGTATAATAATAATAACATATAAATAACTAATAATACAATGTATAACATGTAATTACTATAGAATATTATATAATTATATATATGTTAATTATACATATATAAATGATATATATTAAATGTTGACTCCTGAAAGCAATGAACTTAACTATACTCAAGAATATAGCAAGTATGAACTAAAAATCAAATCACATAGGAGGAAAAACCCAATAAATCTGGATAAACACAGTAACAGAAAAATAGTAGCAATAATAAAACAGTAAAAATATAAAATAGCAAAAACATAATACAGTACTAGAAATTCTTCATATAGCATTCCAAAAACAAACAATAAAATTTCCCTCAATATTTATAATTTCATAAAGCATAGCATTAATGTAAAAATCTTTTACACATTTCCATCTCATTTAGCAATGAAGGTTTATCATACTTCCTGCTGAGACAAGCATCCAGTAAATAATTAACTCTTTCACAACAAGTAAAATGAACCCATGTTTTCAGATTTAGTTAATGGCTAGAATCCTCACTAGGAACTACTAATGTAAAGCCATGTCTGCTGCAGTAAAGTAAGAAGTAAAAAGAAGCTAGAATGAGAAGTTAAGAACTTTCACTTAGCTGATAAAACCAACAGACGATAAACAGAACATAAAAAAATAAAAGTATGGCTAATATTTGCACAAAGTAATTTAACAGAATAACATGATGAAAATATATTTTATTTAGACCTATTTTACACTGAAATTTCATAGGTAAATAAGATTTTTAACACTCAATGTATAAATATTTTTCATCTACATTTCTAAGTAGGATAATTGTATTCCAGACCTCTACAAACAAGACCAATTATAAATCAGGTATTGAAAAAGATATAATAGAGCTGTGTTTTTTCAAAAGCTGGGTCTCTAAATATATCACTCATATTAGTCACATTAATCTCTAATATTCTATGCTATGTTTGGGAGACAAGTAAAATGATAAATTATAGTTTTTATTAATGTTCTCTCTAAAAAGAACTCATAACCTATTTCAAACATGTTTTAATCTTACCTACAATATAGATGAGGACTTGAAGCATTTCCTCTATTAATGTATTATATTGTTTAATCAAATCCTATTGAATCAAAAAAGAATAAATTAGTTACATATGAACCAAAAGCTTTCATAAGACATAGATTTCTGGATCAGGCTCATGGCCTATGCAGTCCAGTATTTTCTTCCAGACTACAACAGATTATTAGGTGAATAATTCCCTTTTCTGACATCAAATTCCATAAGGTTCACAATACCTGGCAAGTAATAACTCAATAAAAATATTACTGTTTTCATGATCATTGCCATATAGCCTTAAGTCAATAAAATAATTCTTTTTTTTAAAGATTATTTATTTATTTATTTGACAGATCACAAGTAGGCAGAAAGGCAGGCAGACAGAGAAAGGGGAGGAAGCAGGCTCCCTGCTGAGCAGAGAACCTGATGTGGGGCTCGATCCCAGGACCCTGAAATCAGGACCTGAGCCGAAGGCAGAGGCTTTAACCCACTGAGCCACCCAGGCACCCCCAATAAAATAATTCTAATGACTTCCTTCTTATCTGGGTTGGTGGGACAGTGGCTTCAAATAATAGATCCCAGTTACAGTGACAGTAGCTTTCCCTAATATACCTCTTATTTAAGCAATGTAGCAAATTACATATTCATTTTTCACTAAGTATAAAATGATTAAAAATTAGCTTTATATTTTATATCCTATTCTTTGGTCCTTTGCAACTAACTTCTTTTTTTTTTTTAAGATTTTATTTATTTATTTGACAGAGATCACAAGTAGGCAGAGAGGCAGGCAGAGAGAGAGAGGAGGAAGCAGGCTCCCTGCCGAGCAGAGAGCCCGATGCGGGGCTCAATCCCAGGACCCTGGGATCACGACCCGAGCTGAAGGCAGAGGTTTTAACCCGCTGAGCCACCCAGGCACCCCCTTTGCAACTAACTTCTAATGTAAAAGCATAAAATAACATGATTCATGAATTCATGATTCATCAAAGTAAGGTAAGGACTCCTTTATAAGTTCATATCACATTTCAAAGCAATAAAGGTATAATGCAACTGTATAGGACAACAAATAATAAATTGTGAAAAATGTAACAATAAATGAATAATATCCTTATTAAATAAGAACTTCGACAAAAACAGAAAAAGGTTGAAGGACTAGAAAGATAATTTACTATCAGAAAGGGGGAGCAAAAGGCCAATAATCAAGAAAACATGATCAGCCTCACTGCTAATTAAAGAACTACACCTACAAATGAAAGACCAGCTTTCACCTACTGCTTCAATGAAGATTAAAAATACCAGTGTC
>PISX010030179.1:0-19039 GCA_004024625.1 Mellivora capensis | reverse complement strand
GATTCAGGACAAGGTTCCTAAAATTTTAAAATTAAGTCAGTTGGTCAGTCAGTCAATCTGTCTGCCTCCATCCCTCTCTCAACCTTAACTTTATCAAAGTTTTAACAAGAAAATGCTTGACAGTTAAGGACGTCAAACCTCAGGCCCTCAGAAGCAATTTGCTCCACATGCATTGTGTTTAGATTTTAGGCTGAATCTTGTTCTCTGGTGATGAATTGTCATCTCCTACATAGTAGACATTATTGGGATTTATTCCACAGAAAGTCTCATTCACATTTTCTGGCCTCCTGGAAGGATACCAAAGTACAAGAGTAATAAGTGCTCTCATGTAGAAAGGTTATTGGTACCTTAATGCATACACCAAAAATTGCTCCATTATGCATAGAACTTTGGTAGGTGCTTTAATCTTAAACATGGCATGGGCCTTCTGGAAACCAAGATTTTCCCACCAGGGGTCGCCCAGACTATTTGTGCTATTAAAGGCATGGAAAGTTTAATATTTAGTGGGAACATCATGCTCACAGGAAAATTTGGTATATTTATATTGAAAACTGATCTCATATTCCCCTCAGTCTGGAAAGACCTATAAAAAGTGCTGGTACATGTGAGAGGATACAAAATGACTTCAACTGTTTATAGTGGAAGAAACTACTCCCTCCCTCCAATTCTTCTTGGTGGAAATGCTTCTTATTCAGTGGTTGCATAAGACATTTGCAACTGTAGTTACACACACCAGAAGAAACGTATCTGGGCAGCATGACAGAATGGAGGGAGGGAGGATAAATACAGGATAATGGGAAAGTGGAGAGAAGCATACATGTCTTCATAGATTCTAACTGACTTGTTCAAATTTCCCCAGAACTTTTATAAAGCAAGCATTTAAAAGAAAGTGCGAAGTACTACAAGAATGACCAGATTGTTAAAATATGTATCTATGGATACATACATAAGTATATAAATGTACATTTAGAGAGATATATAGATATAACATGCATAATTCAATAGCCTAATCCTAAACACATTAAGTTGAACTTCAGAAACCAACGAAACAAAACCCTCTGAATAAACCAATTGCTGTAATTTAATACATTAAAGTTAAGGCATTTCTATAGCTCCTAAATTTGGCACTAATTAAAAAATTTTAATTATCTTTGTATTTTGTCTCATAGTGACATTTAAATGTTAGAATAAATACATTAGTTAACTAACTATATGCAATGCTGCTAAGTTAACAACTTGGTCTGTTATCTTGTTTTTGACTGGACTCTTCCATATATTTTACTGTATTTATTTGTTTTTTTATAATATATTTTAAATTAATCTTCCTGTCATTCACTGAGGGCACTATAACATAGCCGTCCATTTTACCGTGGATGGATCATTATTGAAGGCAAACCAGATTATGGCGTTTTCATGTAACATGCCTCAGTGATGCCCTATTACCTTCAAGCTGAAATAGGAACAATTTAGCATGGATATAAATCCCTTTGTCATCTGGCTTCTGTCTCCACATCCTTATGTTTACATATGCTTTCACGTCTACTAATCCTTCTTTTGTGCTGGAAGTTTCTTAAAAGTGCAATGTAATGTATACCTTTCTATGATCTGGATAGATTTCTTAGTTCTAGATTTTTGCCACATAGTCATCGTCCTTCTCAAAACTCAGTTCAATATGTGTAAAATGGCATCAAGATTGTAGTTTGCATGAGGTCCATTCCCAACTACATTTTTGAAATAAAATCCTATTGCTTTATTAAATCTTAATATATATTTTCCAAAACTCAAAATGCACAAAACACTATGAAATGAAGAGTTCCCCTGCCTGCCTTTTCATCTGACCACAGATTCTCTCTTCTTGCCAATAGCTGTTTGATAAAATTATTTGTGTGTGCACTTCTAGAGTCAATGCATAAAGATACCCATACCCTGACCTTCACTCACAATTTTTGAAACACCGTGTTAGATACTCAGTATATAAAGTGATCAAGACAGTCTTAAAATAAAAACCTGTTCTTAAGATAGTACATTTATAAAAGCAACTGAAATACAATGTTCAAGAAGAATGCTACCATTTAATAGCCTATGAACTTTGCATTTTACCAGCAGATATGCTTTGTTTAGTCTATAGAGTGTTTAAAATATAAACCATTAATTATTTATCAACAGGTAAAAAATAATTTACAGCTTTTTCTTAAAAATAGGAAATGTGGACACAAAGAACCTACTTTATTTCTCTGTATATTTGTGAATGTATGTATTTAACTTATCTATTATAAATTCACTTTCTTATGTGCACAGGTATGTAATTCTATGAATTTCTATAGAAGTACTGAGTCATATGGCCATATACCCAATAAAAATAGAGGTAGTTCCATCACTCCCTCAAAAAATCTCTCTTGTGCTCACCCTTTTTAGTCAAACCTTTCCCCACTTCGGACCACTGGCAACTGGTGATCTGTTTCTTCTCCCAGTAATTTTGTCTATTGTAGAATTAGATTTTAAAAATGGCATCAATAGTATGCAGGCACAGAAGCTTCCCTGAATTAGGATACATTTAAAATGCATCATGCTGAATATTCAACAGTTTTTTCCTTCTTATTAAGTAATATTCCATCACATGGATGCATGCTAGTTTATTTCTGCATTTGCCAATGGTAGGACATTTGGGTGGCCTTCTGGTTTTGCAGTTGTGAACAAAGTTTCTAAAATCATTCATAGAGAGATGTTTGTATGAGCATTACGTTTCATTTCTTTGGAGGAATGCCCTAAAAATCACCTGTACTCTGCCTATTCATTATCCCTACTCCCTAACTCCTAGCAACCTCTGCTCTTTTTGCTGTTTCAGTGGTTTTGTCTTCTCAAGAATGTCATATAGTTGGAATCAGATCATCCATAGCCTTTTCAGATTTGCTTCTTTATTTAGTAATATGCACTTATGTCTCCTCCATGCCTTTGCACAGCTTGATGGATTATTTATTTTAACACTAGATAATAGTCCACTGTCTGAAGTACCGAAGGTTATCTATCCGTTAACGAACTGAAAGGGCATCTTGAATGCTTCTAAGTTCTGGCACTGGAATAAACCTGCTATAAATATTTGTGTGCAAGTTTTTGTCTTGACATAATTTTTAATCCACTTGGGTAAATGGCAGAGAGTGTGATTATTGGATTGTATGGTAAAAGTATTTTTAGTTTTGTTAAGAAACCAACAAACTGTCTTCAACAGTGACCATGTGATTTCACATTCCCACCAACAGTGAATGAGAGTTTGTTTTGTTTAACATTTTCAATGGCATTTGATGTTTGTCAGCATTTTGGATTTTGGCCATTTTAGTGGGTGTGCAGTGCATCTCATCGTTGTTTTAATCTCCATTTCCTCCTGATATATGATGTTGAGCATATTTTTAAATGTTATTTGTGATTTGCCTATCTTCTTTATTAATTTGAATGAACATTAAGCTAGATTATGTAAATGATAAGCTCTCTTCTAAGTGATTGCAAAGACAGAAGAAATCTCACCCCTTTAAATAACCAGATAGATATAACCCATTGCATTCAAGTTCTCAAGATAAACAATAACTAGTCATCAAAGTAAGACAAACTGACGGAACCATTTATTAGACGCATTAGATTCATCTGGTAACTGAGAGGGGTGTCTATGCTTGCTAATTTGCTTATCCATAGGAAAAATAAATTTTTCATATCTTTATGACAGGTGGTAATTTTTATAACTTGTGCTTCAAATTAGGTACTTAATTTCCCACAGAAACTGGAAGATGAGAGTTTTTTTTTTTTTTAATAATTTCAAAGAGATGATGCTCAGATCCTGAAGAAAGACTACCAGGTCTTAAACTCAAGAGGTTTATCTTTAAAAAAAAAGGATTTACATATATTTCAGGGCCAAAAAAAAATTCAAAATTTACTTAGATTAACGTTACTGAGAATTTATAGTTAGTTAAATTATTGCTCCAAGAAAAAGAAAGGCAGGGAAGTCTCTTCACTTATTTTCAACAGAAGTTTAGACTCCTGTTTTTAATTTAGATTAGTCCTGACATCCCCTCTGGTCTTATTGCAATATGCAACTAAGATTTGCAACATCCTGATAACATTTAAGTATTATTAAGTCATTTCATTATCTTAACAGTGGACTTCAATTGTCCCTTCTACTGGAATCACATTATTCACCTGCATCATTCCCTCAATGCTTTAGGTTTTTGCACAAATCTCAATATCTCAGTCAGATTTTTCCTAACTCTGCTTTTTAAATTGCAAACACTCTCCCATCTCTGCGTCCTCTGACCCATATTCTCTGTTATTACTCCAAGGCATTTGCCAATATGTAGGCCAAGAACAGCGCAACAGTTGTTATCCAACAAACGTTTATTTCCTGGCATACAGTTTAAATTAAATATCTTTGAAATAATTAATGAAAGGGAAAAGTTACAAGAATGGAGGAAGAAGATTTAATAGGAAGCTGTTGTAAAAACGCAGACAAGAGCTGGGATTTTATTAAATGCAAGAGGATAGTAAAATATGAATGGATCTGAGAACTTGTTAAGATGATAGAATCAACCAGACTTAGTCGTTGGTTGGAGATGGGCCATAAAATATAGAAAGAAGTCAAATGTAAAATCCATGATCTCAGAATGAGCAAACGAACAATTAGTGACATCGTTCACTCAAATATATAATACATGGAGATCATTTGGGGGATATAAAAATGATTTCTAATTTAGTCATGAGATAAACATTTTCTCTGCCACTTACCAGATTTGGAAATATTTTAGACCTCCTTGTCCCTCAATTTCATCACCAATAAAAAGAACACCTATTTCAAATAAACATAAAGTACTAAAAAGAGTGTCTAGCATATAATAACAACTAAATGTATACTAAATGTATACTCAGTATTTTGAGGCCATTATATTGTTCTCACCATTAGTATCTAATATAGCAGCAAATGGATTTATGGGCATGAGTTTATTTTTATGGGTTTTCATGGTGTTATGTTTATATCAGTACATAAGTCCTTTGACCAATTTATTTATAAATTAGGTAATATTCCTTTTCTTCTATGAGCTACCAGGTTTATAAGAAGTGCTAATATGATAGTTTCATAAGGTAATGGTCTACAGAAATTATCTATATAACTATAATTTTAAATTTTGAAATAATTTTGACATATAATGCATATATTCTGATTATTAACAAGATTCAAGAGTCATAAACTTTATAATATTCTGTGTAAATTTTCTCTAATTATTTGTGATCCTAAATTTTATAGGAAGATCAAAATAAAGCAAATTTCAGTTTGTATAGTAATGCAACTTTTAAAATAAAATACTTCAGTTTGTAGATAAAAATACTAAAATATGTGAATATGATTCAATAATTTTTTTCTAAAAACTGCATTTTCATCTTATTTTTAGTTGTTCTATGTAATTGATTATTGGGATGTGTCCTCTTTATCCAGACTTAAAAAATAGTAGCAGTTATAATTAAACAAGAAGGCCTTAATATCCCCTTTAGCTTGACTAAAGTTTAGACTGGTTTCCTCCTCATGAATAGGCATCTGACCTCCCTTTTCTTAAATCATTTATTTTCAAAAACTTGCAATAGCAATTCTTTCTCAGCTCTTTTGAGTTATAAAACTTTCTGCTTCATGCCAGTTTTACAACCCAGAATTGTCCTTCTCAAGGGCTGGGGAGCCATCTTTGAAATGTAATCCTCAAAAAAGAGTATTTTCTTGTCTTAATGGAGAGTCAGAGCCTTACTTCTAAAAGCACTAATTATAAACACTAATGGCCTAATCATATCAGTCAACCTCTCCTCTGACAGTCTAGCACTTTTCTACTAGCTCACCCCAGTGCTTAAAATTCTTCCACTCTTTGTTCTAGTGAAACTGAGTTCAATCTCTCTTCCCTATTGCAACAGACTTGAATAAAGTCTATCTTGACTGTTTACTGCATTGGTTCCATAATATAATATAAAAATAAATTTAAGAGTTTAGTGTTTCCTTTGTTTTGATTCTTTGTTTTTGTTTCTAGGAATATGTTTACTTAAGGTATATGAGAATAGCTAGTCATTTAACCATGATATATCAAAGTTAAAATCACCCATGATTGGGGCGCCTGGGTGGCTCAGTGGGTTAAGCCTCTGCCTTTGGCTCAGGTCATGATCTCAGGGTCCTGGGATCAAGCCCCACATTGGGCTCTCTGCTTGGTGGGGATCCTGCTTCCCCCTCTCTCTCTGACTCCTATCCACTGCTTGTGATCTCTGTCTGTCAAATAAATAAATAAAATCTTTAAAAAAAATCACCCATGATTATGTAATGTGGATGGGACTTTTTCACAGTGTACGTCTATATATGCACTATATAGGACTGTTAGCTATACTGACATTATAAAATATTGCAATATAAGAATAAGTAAGATAGGATGGGAGGTGTTTTTCTAAGCTCTTTATCCAGCCTTGTTGTCCAGGAGAAGCCAAAACCAATGTTTACATAAAAAATTATTAAGGGAAAAATTGGGATGCCTGGGTGGCTCAGTTGGTTAAGCGGCTGCCTTCGGCTCAGGTCAAGATCCCAGCGTCCTGGGATCGAGTCCCACATCGGGCTCCTTGCTCAGCAGGGAGCCTGCTTCTCCCTCTGCCTCTGCCTGCCACTCTGTCTGCCTGTGCTTGCTCTCTCGCTCTCTCTCTCTCTCTGACAAATAAATAAATAAAATTTAAAAAAATTATTAAGAGAAAAATAACCCAATGATTCACAAACTCCTAGACGGTTGGCACATAAGGCTGATAGACGACTCTAAAATGATTCTTTTATTTTTTAAAAATAAATCCTGGATACTATTTACCCCATTCCCTTTTACTACACAAAAATATGTAGTCTGTGACACAATTTTTCAGACACCATTGTCTGACATAATAACAATTCAAGACATTCATGAAGCCAAAAACGTTCTCAGTTTTTGGGCAGGGATTTCCAAGACTAGAAGCTCAAATTGGACATAGCATCCTATGGCCTTAATCTTTTCTCATGCTATAACATCTGGAGCTCCTTAGAGCTACTGACTCTGTCACATTTCTGGTGAGCAAAGAAAGCATGTCATAGGCTAAATCAGTTTGTGTTTTGGTAAACAGGGTGTGGAAAGCTCAAGTATACAAGTCATATCTAGTCTGATTTCTCCTTGATCACAGCTAGTAAATGGAAAAAGTAGCAAATGTACGGAGTCAAGAGACCAGCCCTTGACAAGAAAAGGAGAATGATGGAAAGGTAGTAATGACTCTGTCTTGTTACCAAAAAAAGATAAAAAAGCCAATTGCCCTCATGAACCTCCCATTCAACACGAAGTTGCAGGAAAACAAACAGCAGCTTGTCCCTGGTACTGAGAAATACATTACAAACCTAAACCATTTAGTTACTCATTATTCCTTCATTATGGAGAACTGTGACTATTATTCCGTGACCACCAGATGCTTGCCAATGAGCAAACATTTCTTTTTTAAGTAAATAAAAGTTGCTTTCAAGTTTCAACAGAAAAAGTGAGTTTTAAAGTACTCAAATTTCCTTTTCTTTCAACACTTATTAAAAATATATATGCTTCATGCTACTATATTGTACAGGGCACAGGGAGCAATGATGATCATACAGTAAATACAGTCTTTACAGAGAAAACTTTTGATGTAGTGAAAGCAAGATGTATTGATCAAATGCAGAATTACAACAATGAAAGTGCTGTAACAGAGAAATATGTAGAACGTTAAAAGTGCCCTAAAGTTAAAGAACAGTAAGATATACAAGTTAATACGTGGTATAACCTCAAGTGTACAGAAGACAAACTTGGAGAGTCTGAAAAATTTAAAGGATATTTAAATAATATTTTGGCTATGAGTATCCCTTAATAATTAAGTTACTGAAAAAGTCATATTCTTCAGATTTTAGTAAAAAGCATTACAGTTAAAACTGTGAAATAATGTAAATATTTCAAAAGTATAGTTTCATTTTCTCAGTCACAGAAAGGCAAATACCACATGATTTCACTCATATGTGGAATTAAAGAAACCAAACAAACAAGCAAAGGGAAAAAGGGGGGGGAGGCAAACCAAGAAACAGACTCTTAACTATAGAGAACAAACTGGAAGTTATCAGAAGGGAGGCAGGTGGAGAGATAGGTGATGGGGATTGAGGAGTGAACCCTTCCTGATGAGAACCAGCTTGTTTGGAAGTATTGAATCACTATTGTACACCTGAAACTAATACTACACTGTATGTTAACTAACTGGATTTTATATATAAACTTTTTAAAATGGATAATTTATACTAGAAAAATCAGGAAAAAAAGATCAACACAGAGCACAAAAATACAATTGTCAGAAAAATACTCTAAAAGTATCATTCTCTAAAAGTAAAGCACTCTAAATACTGTCATTCTCTAAAAGTAAACACTTATGTAAACATAAGGAAAATTTATTGGGTCAGAATGTTAAATAGTATTGGTTTATTACTATTTATGTGTAAAACCTTTCAGTGATTTTCATACATTTATGTTATATACAACTACACTGGTAAAAATAATTCCATGAAAACATCCTTGCAGATGTAAATGAGATTATTTTTTAATAGAAAAATAAAACCTAAATTTTATTAATTCTCTACTGTGTCAAGTAGACTGACAATTACTTTGTTAGCATAATGAGTTCAGGGTACATATTCTGTGAAATAAAGCTTGTGTATTTTAATTGAAATAGGAAATAACTACAAATTCCTCCTTTAACTTTGCTGCCCTTCTCAGCAAGAGATGAAGGTTATTTCTCCACCTCACAGAGTAAGTGTTGGTCTTGTGAGTTATGTCAACTGACAAAATGTAGAAGACATACATTGTGGGAATCCAGATGCTCACCTGAAGAGGACCAGAAGTTTCCACTCTTGCCCCCCTGGCAATCTGTTTTCAAGCCACCATGCAAATAATCTCTATTAACTCTACTGGAGGATTACAGATCACATGGAGGACTATCTTGGCTGAGTTTCTCTAGAGCTGTCATCTGACTACCAATTGACGCCAACAACCAACACCAAACATCTAAATCCATCTTAGAATATCCAGTAACAGTAGAGTCACAAGATGACTATGGCTTACCAGTGATCCCAGCCAGAACTCACAGGAGAACTGCCCATTTAAACTCATCCCACACTACTGACAAACAAGATTATGAGTAAGTAAGCTGATTGTTTAAAGCCTTAGGGTTTTGTGGTAATTTGTTATACAGGAAAGGACAAATTGATAAATCTCCAAGACATCTAGTTTCTGAAATAAAATTAAATCTGTTCAGGAGACTCTGATAAAGTCCTTTTGAATAATGGCTAAAAATAAAACACAAGTAATATTTCTTGGTAAGAAATGTGCTAAACATTATACATTTATTGTCTCTAATAATCCTCAAAGTAATAAACTTAGTACTTTACTTATCTCTACTTTATAGATATTGAAACATCAAGAGAGATTTAAAATGTTGTTCAAGTTTCCACAACAGGAAAGATGGACATATGAATGCAAACCTAGGTTTACCTTTTAAGGCAAAATTCTTAACTAGTACACATATCTTGTATGTATCTTGTATCTTGTTCCTTCCTAAATTTTCATAATTTCTAGTAATAGTGCCTACAACAAGGAATAAAAATATTGAAACTTGCAATGGCAACATACCTTAAAATGAGAAACCACAAATGGTATAAAATAACTTTTTGTAATGTTTTTTATGTTCATAGAATAGAATGCCTTCTTGACAGAAGCTCAATAATTATGTCTGTATGTAGCTTTATGTGGCTAACAGAACACATCACTACATAAAGAACAACAGTTTATGTTCATCTAGTCAGGAAATAGGAATGGCAGTGACTGGGACATTCTCAGAAATGTAAGATTATATAGCGATGTGCTACAATCACAGAGAGTCATCAAGAGGATCTCAGAGAAAGAAGTAAAACCTATACAAGTATCAGGTTAAGACGTGAAAAGACAAATTAAAATACAAGCCAATATGCTTCCTTGATATGATGATAATACAAAAGGAAATGAATCAAAGATCAAATATACACTATTAACATTTTCAGATAAATATGACAAGAATATTGAAAAAACACATAAGACATAGTATATCCCCTTTTATTTTTGAATGATCATAGAAGAACAGTCAAGCATTTCATGTGTTTTTCAAGGATACATATGGACAAAAAAAAATGAAATGTTTCTCAGGAGGAGGAGCTGGTCTTTTTGAATATTTCTATTTCCAATATTAAATGACAAAATTTATTAAAGAATATTCAAAGAAAGGTTTTGATCTATGAATTTATGACATTAGTAAATGGTATTTTAATTCACTTTTGAAATATAATGTCTTAATGCTGTAAAATAGCATATAATTATGGTAAAACATGACCCCTTCCTTTCTCCCTGAATGGGAGCACACACAAATAAATGGACGTATATTACCTATGCATTATACATATATAATTCTATGCATGTAGAGCTATATATGTAATTAATTTTCTTCCCATATACTATCAACAAAATGTCAATAGTTAAAAATAAATTATTTACTCAAAGCATACAGAAATACTGAGCCAAAGTGATACATGCACTCTGACGTTTATAGCAGAACTATCAACAATAGCCAAGTTATGGAAAAAGCCTACATATCCATAGACTGATGAATGGATAAAGAAGAGGTGGTATATAAAATAGTTGAGTATAGACTATTACTCAATCTGGAATAGCACTCAACTATAAAAAAGAATGAAATCTTGTCATTTGCAATGACATGGATGGAGCTAGAGTGTATTATGCTAAGCGAAATAAGTCAGTCAGAGAAGGATGAATACTATATAATTTCACTCATATGTGGAACTTAAGAAACAAAACAGATGCACACAGAAAGTAAATAGAGAGGCAAACCATAAAACAGACTTTAACTATAGAGAACAAACTGAGGGTTGCTGTAAGGGAAGTGGGCAGGCACATAGGCTAAATGAGGGAAAGGGAAAAAGGAGGGCACTTGTAGTGATGAGCACTGGTGTATGTAAGTGATGAAACACTAAATTATACCCCTGACACTGTATGCTAATTAACTGGAATTTAAATAAGATATAAGTGTTTCTAAAGTTATCCGTAGAAGTTTAAAAAATAATAAATAAATAATATATGCAAAAATACAGACTTGTAAAAATAAAATAGACCAAAAAAAAAATGCTAAAGATGGCCGATATTTACACAATGTTTGAATTAGAAAACATTATTAAGATGTCAGTTTTCCCCAAACTTATCTACAGATTAAAACCAACCCTAAAAAATATTCCTGTAAGGCTTTTCAAAATAAATAAGAAAACTTGCTTCTTAAATTTAGATGAGCACACAATGAAAACAGAATAGCTTAATTAAAAAAAAAATAAAACACTGAAACACACAAGACAACAAATTATACAATGAATAGAATAGTTAAGGAAAAAAGCCTGATATCCTAAATAGTAAGGAGAGAGGAGAGTGTCAGAACTCATAGGCATTGCTAATTGGGGTGTAGAATATTACAAATACTTTGGAAATCAATTTTCAGTTGAATGAATGATCTTAGACAGTTTAGTTGTTTTCTTCCTAGGAAAAAGACTTAAAAGACAACTGATTAGAGCCCCTTCCCCCCGGAAAGAGGCCAAATCTGGAAACAAAAGAAATGTGGAACAGTGCAATGTGTATAACAATAACTAACTAACTAAATAAATAAGGAAAAATACTGATTTAAATAGTCCTAGAAATATCAGATTTTCCCTTTTTTTCCAACAAAATATAAATGACACGTTGGAATATGATTTGTAAGCTGTTAAAAATGTTTTTAGGTCAAGTTATCATGTAAAAATTCATGAGTCCTTACATAAGACAATATTGGAGAGCATAATGGGAGTTCTTCTGAGTGCCACGCTGAGGTTTTATTTTACTAGTCAGGCCACAGAAGTATAAAGAGGTTACTTAGTGCTATGCTTATGATTTTTTGCTCTCAAAAGATAAATGCATTTTAACTTTAGGTCACTGACCCTTTTATTGTACCTTTCATTTCTATTTCCATTGAAGAAGAGAGTAAAAAAATTAACTTGCAATTTTCTCTAAAGTGATTTTGTTTTTCATGTGCATGCAGTATATTTTAAAGTAGAATACTAGAAGTTCCAACAATATACAAACTAATTATACCCAGGAAATTAAGTAATTTATACTTTTTTGCAATTTAAAAAATATCTTAATCATTAGGTATCTCATGGCATTTAACAGAACAATTCAATTGGTAGAAACTTAACTTAAATATTCACATATATAAACACTGCTTTAAGTAAACCTGAGTGTTCACAGCAGTATAACTACAACAGGAATATAATTATTCTAAACACTTTCTAGCAGAGAAATAAAGGAACACTTGAATATACATATAATGAAATAATGAAATGCTATGTGGCCATAAAATAATGAAAGCATGAATATGTTAGTAATATACTATAAATCTTAGTAAATATCTCCATTAATTTTATCTGATATAATAAGATGAATAGGATAATTTGTTTTAGAATTTTCTGTTAAATGTGAATGTCCATTTATATGGTAAATTAAGTTTTGAATTTGAAATTATCTTCAAGCTACTTTTCATTATTGTTATTTTACTCAATATTCATTAATATATCTAAGAATATACAAATTGATCATGTTTAACTGTTTCTTTCAAAAATTGAAATTATTTTTTTCTATCAATACTGAAAATAAAAATAAGAATATTACTGTTTAAAATTAATAGTTAATATACTGTGTGACAGATTTCTGCTCCTTGTTTAGGAAACATTAGTTTACAAGGCCTTTTTATCTTACCTAATAAAGTTTATTACCGTTAATGGTAAAAGATTTGAAGGGTGATCTAAATAGTTATTAGAGAAAATATTTAAGTCAACTGAGGGACTGAAAATTTGCAGACAGAAGAGAATTATCTCAATTTTCTCATGTCAAATTTCAGAATTAATGCAGTTTGTGAAAAAATTAATTTATTAATATTTTTAAGTAGAACATTTAATAAAACACTAACATGTAACATTCAATAAAGCATGGACATATGTATTCAAACAAATATGCCTTCATATTTAGTGGATTTTTTTAACACAACATAAACTGTCTCTTTAATTGGTATTACAGTGTAGCTTTGATACAAGCTAAATATAAACACAATCGTTAGATATTCAGTCACTTATCTTATGAAACAATATGACAAGATCAAGCTTAAAGCACTTTTAAAAATGAAAATATCTAAAACACCTTTCTCAATTAACTCCAAGAACAACATACACAAATGCAAAAATTTGAACTTGCCCATAATCACATCAAATGTTTAGGGGCTGACTGAACAGTGAAAAATGATGCTAAGTCTAAAATTAGCTCCAGGTAAAAGCATTTCCCATATCCACTATCTTTGTATTCTGCACTGAGTTCCAAGGTAAAGACCGCTTCCCACTCTCTGCATCACCAGAGGCTATGAGTTCCCTGGCTGACGTTCACAGACCTTTTCATCCTCTTTCCTCATAGGTCCTCAGCTTTTTAGAAGGAGACATATGGATGGGTTTCCATGGAATGGATTATAAAATGCTGGTTCTTGACTAAAATTCTGTGTTTTCCATTGGCATAACCATAGCTCTCTGCAGCCAGACAAGGTTTATTTTTTGAATTTTCCAACCACTCCTTAAAATTTCTTTCTGCCATTTCCTTTTTTCCCTGTAATTCACCATACCATTATTTTTCTTTTTCCTTTTCTTCTTATCACATTTTCCAACATTTTTTCTTTAACCATTCTTGATATTTTTGTTCTGCCTTTTCTTGCAGATGTTCTTTCACCAGTTCCTCTACTGTGTTTTCTTCCATTTCTTTATTAATTTTTTTCCCTTTTTCTTTTCTGTTCATTCTTTTTCTGAACCCATTCCTTGTACTTTTCTTTAGCAATTACGTTTCTTTCTTTCTTTTTTTTTTCATATTCTTCTATTTCTTTCCTATTTCCTAGTTTTTGTTTTAATTCTTCCAGAGCTTTCTGTTGCAGGCAGTCACATTCTTTTTCTTTGCCAACAAACCGCACTTCCCCTAACCCCTTCCCATGGGGTTAGGCAGTTTTTGGTAGGTGCACCTGTTTCTGTTCTTGGTTGCCTTCTGACTCAACCACACTGGAGCAATTCTGTACCTCCACTGCTCTCAGGCTCGCCACCTTAGCCTCTGAATCATGAGCATCTTCATCCACATCTTCCTCAGCCTCCCCTGGCCATGGCTGTAGTCAAACAAGTGGCTGAGGGGAGACAGTATCCACAGGTGGATTTGCTGTAGCTCAGCAGCAGCGACCACAAGCAGACTGTCACCATTGCCAGCCCCTGCCTCTGGGTGCCTACCATGAGGACCTGGACATGCAGTCACCAAGGACAGACAGCACATAAGATGGAGTCAAATCAGCCTCCCACGGCTGGGCAGCCCACATTGGGCCCATCAAGTTCAAACATATTGAGAGGCAGTGGGACAATGGTTTCTTAATTAGAGTGATAAGTAGATTTTTCACAATCATGGCTAAATGAAATTGTCACCACAATTGTCATCTAAATGAATAGCTTTACCTTGAAGTTGTTATTTTGATGCCGACTTTCCCCTCGAGATTTTTCCAAAAACCTATTCTAAACTGGACATCTCATGGAGAAAGAATTAAAATTGGAAATTTTCTTTTGTCTCTATAATTTATCAAATATACTACAAATGTCAAAAAAAATCTCATTGAATCAAGTGCATTGTAATTAAAATCATCTATAATCTCTCCTGTATACTATGAATGAGGTCTCAAGACGTATGGGTAAGAAAGCCCAATTTTACAAAGACTGCTTTGATATTGACTTGTGTCTTGTGTAACAATGAAAAGATATAATCATTGTACATCTTAGTTTTTTAAAATCTGAGTTTCTGATACTTTATTTATAAATTGTATGAATGTCTTTGTTCTTTTATTTTTCTATTGTTTTTTTTCTGCATAATATAATTCTACCACTTCCTTTTTAAATTACTTTATTGTGTTTGGACATACACTTTATATTTTATTTTTGGCCCTTATCCTTCTCTTTTTCATTTGAATACCTAAAATTCATATTTTGTGAAACTTCTGGATTCCAATTTTTATTTTGTTGCCAAACAAAATGTGGTTTTATTTCCCTCTATTTTCCCATTGCTTAGTTCGCACTTTCAATATAGGTCATCTAGAATTTTAAGTCAAAATTAGAATGTATAATAATATTGCAATATCAACTTTTGATAGTAATTATTATTTACATTTAATAAGACTTGATTAAGATACATTTCAATATTGGTCTTACATTCTAACACTACCTTTATGGATTTGTTATCATTCTTGTTTTCCTGGTTGCTGCTTAATTTTTCAGTTGTGTAACTGTTAGTTGTAATCTAACTTATTGTGTCATAAAAATTATTTTATTTAGTACAAATGAGAAGACAGTGGTAAAATCTCACTACCTAAGGGGAAGAAAGAAAACCTCAAATACATAAGGAAAAGACGATTATATAATACAGTTCATGGGGCATGCCATCAACAATAAAAGATATAGAAGACAGCATAGCAATTATTTCAGTGCTGAGGGAAGTAATTTTGAATGTAGTACTAGACATGCAATCAAATGTTCATTCATATCAGAAGAAAACAATGTAATTTTTATAACATAAGACATTCCATCAAGGGAAAGAAATTTTGGCATTTGATTTGATGATACTGAGAGAAGCCATGGCTAATGTTAAGGATATCTATATAAAGTTTATTTTGCATAAATGAATAAGTCAATATTTTTATGCCATACTTCTTCCCTTTGCTACATTTCTATGTTCCCTGATACCCCAGAGCAAAAATCATTGCATTAAGTAGTAAAGCTAATAAAAATAACTAAAATATTGTGTCATGTTCCAAATAAAATTTCCAAGTAGAAAGACTAAACTAAGTCACCAAGCCCACAGATGAGCTAAAATCTCAGAAGAAATTATTTAAGAATTGCCAAATAAAAGATAAATACACTCCATAACAGAAGCAATTTGGCTTATGAGGCATAACAGTTTATCAATTATTATTATTACTAATTTATGGAAACTAAATCATAACCCAAAAGTTACTACTGGTTTTGATCTTTCATCATTATTATCTGGTAATAATAACAAGAATCAATACAAATTTCAAGAATTAATAAATATCAATACAAATACAATATTTAAATTGAAAGCTTTTTCTGTATGGTAGGACTACATAGTTAATTAACATTATGTATATATATTCACTCATGATGTGATAGTGTTATATTTAGAAATATGATATAAAAATACCTTACTCTATAGTGACTATTCTAGTTGCTGAGTAATATTTCATACACACACATACACACACACACACACACACACACAAGTGCTTCTAACTTATTAAAGCTTTTTATCTAGTTGGGAAGAACAAATTTTGGTTAGGAAAAACATGAGTAGTGTCGGTGAAGAAAGAATTGTTGCATAATTAGAAAAAATCTTATAAATTAATAAATTAATTTTTAAGTAATTAAATAGGAAAATAGAATTGTTTTAAGAATTTTTTTAACATTGGAATTGAAGAAATGAGATCAGAAGCATTTTATCTTGATGAAGTCCCCAAAGTTCATTTTGCCTTTGGAAAAATATCTTGAAAGAAATTGCTGTGGCCAATATTGAAGAGGTTACTGCCTATGTTCTCCTTTAGGATTCTGATGTATTCCTGTCTCACTTTGAGGTCTTTTATCCATTTCAAGTTTATCTTTGTGTATGGTGTAAAGGAATGGTTGAGTTTCATTCTTCTGTGCATAGCTGTCCAATTTTCCCAGCACCATTTATTGAAGAAACTGTCTTTTTTTCACTATATATATTTTTTCTGCTTTGTTGAAGATTATTTGACCATAGAGTTGAGGATCCATACCTGGGCTCTCTACTCTGTTCCACTGGTCTATGTGTCTGTTTTTGTGCCAGTACCATGCTGTCTTGGTGATCACAGCTTTGTACTAAAGCTTGAAATCAGGCAACGTGATGCCCCTAGTTTTGTTTTTCTTCTTCAACATTTCCTTAGCAACTTGGGGTCTCTTCTAGTTCCATACAAATTTTAGGATTGTTGGGATGCCTGGGTGGCTCAGTCGGTTGAGTGGCTGCCTTCGGCTCAGGTCATGATCCCAGCGTCCTGGGATCGAGTCCCACATCGGGATCTTTGCTCAGCAGGGAGCCTGCTTCTCCCTCTGCCTCTGCCTGCCACTCTGTCTGCCTGTGCTCACTCTCTCACTGTCTCTCTCTGACAAGTAAATAAATAAAATCTTAAAAAAAAATTTTAGGATTGTTTGTTCAAGCTCTTTGAAAAATGCTGGTGGAATTTTGATGGTGATGACATTGAATGCATAGATGATTCTAGGCAGGATAGACATTATAACAATGTTTATTCTTCAGATACATGAGCTTGGGCTGGTCTTCCATGTTTTCGTGTCTTCTTCAATTTCTTTCATGAGTGCTCTGTAGTTCTTGGAGTACAGATCCTTTACCTCTTTGGTTAGGTTTACTCCCAGTTATCTGATGGTTCTTGATGCTATAGTAAATGGAATTGATTGTATAATTTCCCTTTCTATTTTTTCATTGTTAGCGTATAAGAAAGCAACTCATTTCTATACATTAATGTTGTATCCTGCCATATTACTGAATTGCTGTATGAGTTCTAGTAGTTTGGGGGTGGAGTCTTTTGGGTTTTCCATTAAAAAAGTATCATGTCATCTGCAAAGAGTTTTACTTCTTCTTTGCTAATTTGAATACATTTTATTTCTTTTTGTTGTCTGATTGCTTTTCTAAGACTTCTAGTACTATGTTGAATAACAGTGATGAGAGTGGACATCCTTGTCATGTTCCTGATCGCAAAGGGAAGGCTGTGAGCTTTTCCCCATTGAGGATGATATTTGCCATGGGTTTTTCATAGATAGATTTTATGAAGTTAAGGAAAGTTCCCTGTATTCTTATACTTTGAATCATTTTAATCAGGAAATGGATGTTGGATTTTGTCAAATGCTTTTTCTGCATCAACTGAGAGGACCATGTGGGTCTTCTCTCTTCTCTTATTGATTTGCTCTATCTCATTGATTGATTTGTGAATGTTGAACCACCCTTGTGTCCCATGGGCAAATCCTACCTGCTCATGGTAGATAATCTTTTTTTAATGTACTGTTGGATCTTAATAGCTAAGATCTTGTTGAGAATCTTGGCATCCATATTCATTGTGCCTATTGGTCTGAAATTCTCCTTTTTGGTGGGGTTTTTGCCTGGATTGGGGATCAGGGTAATTCTGGCTTCATAAACAGAGTCTGGAAGTCTTTCCTCTGTTTTATCTTTTGAAATAGCTTCCGGAGAATAGGTATTATTTCTCCTTTGAATGTTTGGTAGAATTCTTCTGGGAATCCGTCAGGTCCTGGGCTCTTGTTTTTTGGGAGGTTTTTGATCACTGCTTCAATCTCGTTACTAGATACTGGTTTATTCAGGTTTTCAATTTCTTCCTGATTCAGTTTTGGAAGTTTATAGATTTCCAGGAATGCATCCATTTCATCTAGGTTGCTTTACTTATTGGCATATAACAGTTGATAATAATTTCTGATGTTTGTTTCAATTTCCTTGGTGTTAGTCATGATCTCTTCCTTTTCATTCATAATTTCATTAATTTGAATCCTCTCTCTTTTCTTTAGGATTAGTTTGGCAGATGGTTTATTGATCTTATTGATTCTTTCAAAAAAAAGTTCTAGTTTCATTGATGTGTTCTACAAGTTTCTATCTCATTGATCTCTGCTCTAATCTTGATTATTTCCCTTCTTGTGTGTGTTTTTTGTTGGCTTAATTTGTTGTTAATTCTTCAGTTCCTTAAGATGTAAAGACAGCTGGTGTATTCTGGATTTTTTTTTTTTTTT
>PISX010030178.1:0-19037 GCA_004024625.1 Mellivora capensis | reverse complement strand
TTCCCTGAGCGCTTTCCGTAGAGTCCGGAGGACGGGAATGAAAATGGCGGCCTCCTAGTCTCCGCCCGGATGAGCTGAGATTCGGGGCTCCACTCCTCAGAGAAAAGCCCCGGCACTGTGGGCCTTTCTTATATGACTTTTATGAGATTGTGGTATGCTCCATCTATCTCTACTTCATTGAGGGTTTTTATCAAGAACAGATGCTGTTCTTGTCAAGTGTTTTTTCTGCTTCCATTTAGAGGATCATATGGTTCTTATCCTTTTATTAATGTGGTGTATCACATTGATTTGTGAGTACTGAACCACTCCTGCAACATAGGAATAAAACCCACTTGATCATGGTGAATACTTCTTTTAATGTATTATTCAATTTGATTTGCTAGTCATGTTCATCAAGACACTGGTCTGTAGTTGTCCTTTTTTTTTTTTTTTTTAATAGAACAAGAAGTTTATTACTCCCACTCAGTAGTTCCTGGGGGCTTTGATGTTAAGTCATACATAATTCGAGAAATACCAGGAATCTTCTTAATCTCAGTGACCATCTTTAACACCACCTCTACAGGGATTTCATTGCCAGGTGTTGCAGGTATACCAGTCATGAAATCACTAGTAATAAAGGTTCGAATAACCACAGATCTCTGGCATGAAGGCTGCTTCTGAAGTGGGTCCCGATCAAAATGCAATGGTGTCAAAATCACTGGCATCTGGCTAATTTTCCCAGCATACCCAGACTCCCGGAGAATAGTATGGGCCTCAAAGTCAGCTTGGCGTAAAGTACTGAGCACCCCTGTTGTCAAGAAAGTGGGAGTAACATCTGTAGGAGGTTCTTTAACTGGTGGGCCAAATATATAGACAACTCTGTTAATGTTGTGACACATGCGAGGTTTAAGTCTAGCCAGGAAAATAAGAGATTCCCAGTCAGGCTCATCTTTACTGTTTGTCTGGCTTTCCCACTGTACATTTTACAGCTAAAAATTTTTTAAAAAGAACAAAAATGTAGTCATTCCCATTGTCTGATTGGTGGTCCCTTACCTTAAGCTTCATTTCTTTTTAAAAGCAGATCCTTGGGCACCTGGGTGGCTCAGTCGTTAAGCATCTGCCTTCAGCTCAGGTCATGATCCCAGAGTCCTGGGATCAAGTTCCGCATCAGACTCCTACTCTGCAGGAAGCCCACTTCTCCTTCTCCCACTCGCCCTGCTTGTGTTCCTTCTCTCACTGTGTCTGTCTCTGTCAAATAAATATATAAATCTTAAAAAAAAAGAAAACCCTCAGTTAATGAATAAAAACCCCATATTCTCAAGTAATGAAAAACTAATTATTTTAATAGATTTTTTTAAAGACCCAAAGAAAATGTATTTTAAAATGCAATTACCCCAATTTAAATTCCTATGACTAGGTCAGACAGCAGACTAGATATGGCAGAGGTGACAATTAATTAGGAAAACAGAAGAAATAATTGAGAATATAAGGGAGAGACCAAAAAACAACCACGGAAACATGAAAAAGAGGTTAAGAGATATGAAGTTTAGATAAGAAAGTCTAAATATGTTTTGAGACACCAAAACATAGATTCAAAAAGCCAAATGAAATTTATTATGTTGTTATACAGGATATAGTACGTCATAAGATTTTGTTGTAGTGTTCAATGATTAGTTGCAGATAACACCCAGTGCTCATCCCAACACATGCCCGCCTTAATACCTATCATCCAGTTACTCCCTTGTTTCCCAGAGTCCAGAGGCTCTCATGGTTTGTCTCCCTCTCTGATTTCATCCCATTCCATTTTCCCTCCCTTCCCTGTGGTCCTCAACTCTATTCTTTATGTTCCACATGAGTGAAACCATATGGTAATTATCTTTCTCTGCCTGACTGATTTCACTTAGCACAATTCCCTCCAGTTCCATCCATGTCAATGCAATGGTGGGTATTCAACCTTTCTGATGGCTGAGTAATATTCCATTGTATATAAAAACCACATCTTCTTTATCCATTCATCTGTTGAAGGGCATCTCAGTTCCCTCCACTGTTTGGCTATTATGGACATTGCAGCTATGAACACTGGGGTGCTGTGCCCCTTCTTTTTACTACATCCTTATATTTGGGGGTAAAGACCTAATAGTGCAATTGCTGGGTCATAGGGTAGCTCTACTTTTAACGTCTTGAGGAACCTCCACACTGTTTTCCAGAGTGGCTGTACCAGCTTGCATTTCCACCAACAGCACAAGAGGATTACCCCTTCTCCACAACCTCACCAACACTTGTTTCCTATCTTGTTAATTCTGACCATTCTAACCGGTGTAAGTTCGCATCTCATTGTGGTTTTGATTTGAATTTCCCTGATAGCTAGTGAAGTTGAATATTTTTTCATGTGTCTGTTAGCCATTTGGATGTCTTCTTTGCAGAAGTGTCTGTTCATGTCTTCTGCCCATTTCTTGACTGGATTGTTTGTTTTGGGGGTGTTGAATTTGAGAAGTTCTCTATAGATCTAGGATATCACCCCTTTATCCAAAATGTCATTTGCAAAGATCTTCTCCTATTCTGCGGACTGCCTCTTAGTTTTGTTCACTGTTTCCTTTGCTGTGCAAAAACTTATCTTGATGGAAGTCCCAAAAGTTCATTTTGCTTCTGTTTCCCCTAACTTTAGAGAGGCATCTTGAAAGAAGTTGTGGCCAGTGTCAAAGAGGTTACTGTCTATGTTCTCCTCTAGGATTTTGATGGATTCCTCTCATGTTGAGGTCTTTCATCCATTTTATCTTTGTGTATGGTGTAAGAGAATGGTCTAGTTTCATTCTTCTGCATGTGGTTGTAGTTTTCCCAGCACCATTTATTTAAGAAACTATCTTTTTTCCATTGGATGTTCTTTCTTGCTTTGTCGAAGATTAGTTGACTGTAGAGTCCATTTCTGGGCTCTCTATTCTGTTCCATTGATCTGTGTCTGTTTTTGTGCCAATACCATACTGTCTTGATGACTGTGGCTTTGTAATATAGCTTGAAGTCAGGCATTGTGATGCCTCAGTTTTGGTTTTCTTTTTCAAGATTCCTTTGGCTATTTGGGGTCTTTTCTGGTTCTACACAGATTTTAGGATTATTTGTTTTAGCTCTGTGAAAAATGTCTATGGTATTTTAATAGGGATTGTATTGAAAGTGTAAATTGTGCTCTGGGCAGCATAGACATTTTAAGGATGTTTATTCTTCCAATCCATGAGTATGGGATGTGATTTCATCTCCTCAGTTTCCTTCGTAAGTGTTCTGTAGTTTCTAGAGTACATATCCTTTGCCTCTTTGGTTAGGCTTATTCCTAGGTATATCATGGTTTTTGGAGCTGCTGTAAATGCAATTCTAATTATGGAACATTATTAAGATAAATAATAAGACATCCAAATCTAGACACATAAGAGCATACCTGCAGTTAGCGAAAAAAAAAAAAAAAAGGTGTGTCTTTTTTTTTTCCTCCATGAGTAAAATCTTTAAAGTAACCAAAAATTGTGGGGAAAAGGAGCAGAGTGGGGAACAAATTATGTTCAAAGGAGAAACAGGTATACACCTGATTTCTAAAGACCAATTATGAAAGGCAAAGGGCAGTGGAATGACATTTTCTGTATGATCAAAGAAAATAACTATTCTCCTAAGATTCTCTATGCAGTGAAAATATATATCAAGAGTAAGAGGAAATAAAGACATTTACTTATTTTTTAAAAAAATTTATTCATTTGTAAGAGAGTGAGAGGAGAGAAAGAGGGAGCACAAGTGATGGGGAGGTGTAGACAGAGTGGAAGAAAACTCCAGGCTGAGCAGTGAGCCTGAAGTGGGGCTCGATCCCAGGACCCTGGGATCATGACCTGAGCCAAAGCCATATATTTAATTAACTGAGCCATCCAAGTGCCCATTAAAGACATTTTTAAATAGAGGTTCATTACCTGGCAGTTCTCATTCATGAAAAATTTAAAATATGTACATAAACAAACAGAAGAAAAATAATCCCAAATAGAAATTCTGAGATGTGAGAAGAGAGGAAAAAAGTTAAATATATAGTTCAATTTAAATGAACATTGAGAGTATCATATACAAGTTATAAAAATGTCGATTATTTTTTAAAGATACAAGACAGAAAACAGAAAGCAACAATACACATAAGTTTGAAGCCAAGTAAATTGAGTTACACGTATTCAATATCCCTTCTATTAACATTGTCCATGGACAGGAGAAAATCTTCACTAAGATATTAGCATATCATAGTAGCAATGTATGAAATGAATGAATGAAATCACAACTTAATTCAGTTTACCTGAGAAATGCAAGGTTGGTTTAACATGAGCAGATAATAAATTCACCATACTGACAAATTATTAAAAAATTTATCTCAAAATATGAAAAATAAACATTCATTCATTCAACATTCATGCATGATAAAACTTAGAAAACTAGTAGTATAAGGGATCTGTTAATATAACTGTAAAATAAAGACCCTAGGTGGCCCCATAACAAATGCTCTTTGGTGTTCTCACCTTTTATAATCCTTTTCCCTTAAGTGTAGCCAAGATCTGTGACTTGACTCTAGCCATTAGAACATGGCAACTGTAAAGGAATCTTGCAGATATAAATAATTGTTAATTTCGAGTTAATCAAAAGGGGATTATTCTATGTAAGCCTGATTGAAGCAGGTGAAATCCTTAAAAGATGACTGAGCCCTCTCTGCAGGGAAATTCTCCTTACTGGCCTCATAAAGTAAAAAGCCATATTGGAGAGGTCTACCTGGCAAAGAACAAGAAATAGCCTTGCTATAGACTGAATATTTCTGTCCCCCTGGTTCCCAAATTAATGTGTTAAATCTTAGTGTTCAATGTAATTGTATTTGGAGGTGGAGACTTTGGGAAGTGATTACTCATGAAGGTGGAACCCTCATGAATGGGATTAGTGCCCTCATAAAGGAGTCCTGAAAGAGCTCCCATGGCCCTATGCAGTACAAAGAAACCGGAAGAAGACCACCATCCATGAACCAGGAAGCAGGCCCTCACTGGACACTGAATCTTCCAGTGCCTTGAATTTGGACTTCCCAGCCTCCAGAACTGTGAGAAACAATATAATAAGATAGTTTAGCAAGATAGGTGAATCTAAGCTCAATATGGAAAATAAATTTATTTCTATAACCTAGCAACAGGAAATGAAATTGATTTTTTAAAATAATATTTATAATAGGATCAAAAGTATCAAATAACTGGGAATAAATCTAAAAAATATCTGCAAGACCTTTATAGGAAAATTTTTAAACATTGAGAGTTAATCAATTAAAATCGTGTTTGGAAAACTCAGTATTATGAGAGAGAAAACACAAGCAGGGGGAGCAGCAGGCAGAGGGAGAAGCAGGCTCCCCAGTGAGCTAGGAGCCCAATGCAAGACTCAATCCCAGAACCCTGGGATCATGGCCTGAGCCACCCAGGCATCCTTGATCTGAATTTTATCATAAGGAAACATAAGAGAAACCTGCACTGAAAAACATTCTACATTACTGGAATTAACTCTTCAAAAGATTAAAAGTCATGAAAATCCAGGAAAGACTGACTAAGGGACTGACTAAGGAACTGTTCAAAACTGAAAGAGACTAAGAGACACAACATCTGAATTAAATATATGGCTCCGAACAGGACCTTCTTGCTGTAAAGGATATTACAGACAAGTGACAAAACTTAAAAAGAGCATGAGGATTAAATGATTAAATGATAGAATGTATAGGGTGCTTAGGTGGCTCAGTCAGTTAAGCAACTGTCTTGGGCTCACGTCATGATCCCAGGGTCCTGGGATGGTGTTCTGTATCAGTCTCTCTGTTTTCAGCAGGGAGCTTGCTTCTCCATCGCTCTCTGCCTGCCACTCTGCCTACTTGTGCTCTCTCTGTCAAATAAATAAATGAAATCTTTAAGAAAAAAAAAAGAATGTATAGTTGACACGGTTTGAATGGTGCAGTTATATGCATATTTTTTCAATAAATCCATGACAGTACTGTAGGTGTATTTTCTCTTATGATTTTTAAAAAGATTTTTATTTATTTATTTATTTAACAGAGAGAGAGAGAGATCACAAGTAGGCAGAGAGGCAGGCAGAAAGAGAGAGGAGGAAGCAGGCTCCCTGCTGAGCAGAGAGCCTGATGTGGGACTCGATCCCAGGACCCTGAGATCATGACCTGAGCCGAAGGCAGAGGCCTAACCCACTGAGCCACCCAGGTGCCCCAGAATCAGTATTTAAAATTAAAATCATACGTAGGTTTTATGGCACTATTAAAATTAGAATACATGCAAACATTGACAATAAACTTAGCAGCAACATATCAAAATAATATCTGTCTAAATCTCTAGGTTCCTATGTAGTAATAAAAATTGGAAAATACCAAAAAGTTATCAATTAACATGACTGAAGTATTCATGAAAACTTGGTTAGTTGGGTGCTGTTTAGAAAGCTGGTTATTTGGGCAGCCTGAAGCATGTAAAACCCATAATGCTGATTTCCACATAAAATATCTGCTTAAAAGTTAACTGCCAAGAAACACAGCTTAAAATATTATATAAACTTTCATTACACACATGATCCAGATATATTTTCCCTTAATATTTTTGTATATCATCCATTTAATAGGAAACAATTAAAACATTGTATAAACATCCAGTAAATAAATTTTTTCCTATTTATCTTTCAGATGGTATACTTTTTCTTCAGAAACTGTGAGTAATCTCTGTATGATTTCAGTACATTGTCACAATTTATATGTCTTTCAAAAGTAGATTCTAAAGAGGTGGCCCCACCAGATGAGCCTGATTCAAATTCAGCAGCAACTGAAAAGAAAAAGAATTACAGTCATTATCTACAGTACTTCATTCTTAATGAAAAGTTAGTAAAAAAACAAAGTTGAAGCCTTATGAGTGTTATGAAGAATGAAAAATATCTAATACAACTACAATATAAAATACAAGATTACTTTTAAATATATTTTGCTCACGGTTGCCCACTGAGGTAATTGCTATTGTGGATAAATATCAGAGCTTCTGTTTTTCTCATTACAAGATGATAACAGAGCCCACCGTGAACAATCATATATGACAGACTGAAAAATCAAACATGCAAATTTCAGAGTTGAACATAAGAATGCACAGAAGGAAAATCCTAGTTTTCTATCAATATTGTCTGCTTTTTGGTGGAGGGGATATGTAAGCTGATACCTGAAGGACAGGGAAGAAGTGTTCCAGGTAGAGGGAAGACGCATATACAAAGAACATACACAGAGAGTGAGGAAGAACATTTGTGGAATTTCAAGTAGTTGACGCTGAACAGGTGTGAGAGCAAAGCAGCAGAGTAGGGTAAATGTTAGCGATAGAGAAGGCTGAAAAATCTGGCTAGAACCAAACTGATTTGCGTGTTTTTATTCCATGTACGGAGCTCAGAATTTTACCCAATGGCAAAAGGTAAATCAATGACAAAATCAACGACTGGAGATTTAAATGTCAACTGTCAAGTGACAGCTATTTGAACTATAATTGCTTAACTATTACCTAAGACAAGACTGCTTTTTTTGGGGGGGGTTATATCATTAGCAGAAACAAGGGTTTGAGAAAGCCCACATATTCATGTTGACAGTTCCAGAGGGATGACAGAAGTGAAGGAAGATTACAGCTTGAAATAACAGATAAATAGGCATTTGGAGATTTTTTTTTTTAAGTCTGAAACACGATGACTAAATGAGGAATAAGTATGTTCCTCATTATGTTTATGTTTTACATTTTTATTAGATATATATTAAAAAATTAACATAGTACCTGTTATCCAAACAATGGAAAGCAATGCCATTTACCATTCACAGTTTATTTCAGAAATCAATGACCATCTTAGTTCAGAAATTTGGCAACATACCTTCTTCTACTTCTCTAGTTATATTTTTTTCCAACTCCTGATGCATCTGAGATAAGTCAAATATTATTTATAATGTTCAAGTTAAACAAGAGACGTTATTGTAGGAATTATATACAGCTTATGAAATGTGAACTTAAAATAACACTATTAGAGACCAAGTTAGGGATTGCTTAAATAGAAAGATAATCACATAAATAAAATAAATCCCTACTTATTCTAATAGGTATCAGAAGAAATACATGTAATGCTATTTAGATAAATCTGATAAAAAACTACAGTTAATATTGGTCTATTAAATATACATAATTTCTGGAAGAAGAGGAATATGGCAGAGGCATAGGGGACCATAGTTCTGTCCAGTCCCTGGAATTCAGCTAGATAGCTTTCAAATCATTCTGAACACCTGTGAACTCAACCTGAGATCTAAGAAAAGAGCTGTTATAATTCTACAAATAGAAAAGTGACCACATTCTGCAAGGTAGGAGGTGTGGCATGGAGAAGTGAATCCAAGGTGATACACGGGAAGATAAACTGTTGGGGGGAGGCAAAAACCGCCTATCAGAAAGTGATATAGCAGTGGCAAGCAAACTGGAACTTTTATAAGTCTAATCCAGTGAGGGACATCCCTGCTTGAAAAGCACTCAGGTGAAGATGTAGGTCAGAATACTGGGTAGAACTGCCTGATCTCAGGATCCCCAGGGTCACTGGGAGAGTTCCCAAGTGTTTCAGCAGGGAAGCCAGATGCAAAAAGCATAGGAGGGGGCTTTCAGCTCAGTGTTGCCATTAACCACAAACCCCAGCCCGTTGGGTAACTGCTCTTAGAGCAGGGGCCTAACACGCAGAAAAACCAGGGAAAGACTTCCCTCTCTCTTCCTGGAGGAGTGGCATGAATGCATGCCACAGGAGACTGCAAAGTTTGGAAACTCCAAAGGGGCTTGCATGGCTGAGATAAAAATGCTCAAAGGCTGGGGTGCACAGGGTGCATACAGAAACCAGGGAGACAAGAGTGATTGACAGCTTTGCTGTGAGGGCACACTGAAGAGTGGAGGGTGCCTGCTTTCAGCTCTAGGGCTGGAAACTGGGAGGCTCACTATTTCATTCTAATCCTCTCAAGCAGTGTGGAAAACCGTCAGGGAACAAAAGCCACAAAGAGGAATCTGGAAGCCCTTACTTAGCCTGGCCCCCTGGCAAGGGCAGTGCAATACCACCAGGGCAAAGACCACTGAGAATCAGCTCAAGCTCAACAGGCCCCTCCCCCAGAAAATCAGCAAGAACTTCCCGCTAGGATCAAGTTTAACCAATCACAGAGAACGGAAAAACTCTAGTGCTGGGGGAAAAGACTAGATAGAACTCATGGCTCCTTAATCTTTCAAGTTCAATTTTCTTTTTATTTTTCCATTTCAACCAATTTCTCATTTTATCAACTTGGGTTTTTTTTTTCTAATTTTTATAGTTACATTCTATCCTTTCATAGTGTTTAACTTTATTTTTGCATATTTTTTTCTTTCTTTATAATTTAGGGATGTAGTTTCCTCCAGCAAACTGACCAAAATATACCCAGAATCTAGTGTATTGCTCTGTTCTCATCACCTGTCTGATTATATTCTCTCTCGTTTTAAATTTTTGTTTTATTTACTTATTTATTTTGGTTTCTGGTCTCTTCTGATTGGTTTAAGATTATATTTCTCTGGGGTTGTTGTTATTTTAGTATTTTGTTCTCTCATTTTCTATTCTTTTTTAGACAGAATGACTAGATGGAAAAACTCACCTGACATAAGAGAACAGGAGGTACTACTGATGTGAGGGACCTAATCAGTATGGATATAAGTAAGATGGCAGAATTAGAGTTTGGAATAACAACTATAAAAATACTAGCTGGGCTTAAACAAAGCACAAAAGACACTGGAGAATTCCTTTCTGCAGAAATAAAAGAACAAAAATGTTACCAAGTTGAAATCAAAAGATTATTAAGGAGATGCAATAAAAAAAATGGAGGCTCTACCTCCGGAAACAGTTTGGAGGTTCCTCAAGAAGTTAAAAATATGACCCAGTAATTGTACTGCAAGTTATTTACCCCAAAGATGCAAGCATACTGATCTGAAGGGGCACCTGGACACCAATGTTTATAGAAGCAATCTCCACAACAGCCAAACTGTGGAAACAGCCCAAATGTTCATCAACAGATGAATGGATAAAGAAGATGTGGTATATATATAAATACAATGGAATATTACAAAGCCATCAAAAAGGATGAACTCTTACAATTTACATTGATGTGGATGGAAAGGGAGGGTACTATACTGAGAGAAATAAGTCAATCACAGAAAGACAATTATCATATTGTTTCACACATATGGGGAATATAAGAAACAGTGCATAGAATCATAAGGGAAGGGAGGGAAGGCTAAATAGAAGAAATCAAAGAGGGAGACAAATCATGAAAGACTCTTAACTATAGGAAAAAAACAGACGTTTGCTGAAGGGGAGGTGGTATGGGGTAGGGGTAATTGGGTGATGGGCATGAAGGAGGGCATGTGATGTGTAGAGCACTGAGTATTATATACAACTGATGGTTAACTGGACACTATATCTGAAACTGATAAATCATATATCAGCTAACTGAATAGAAATTTTAAAGAATTCATCACGTACATAATGGGTTATGGTGAAATAAAACACTTCTTATCTTTACAGACCGACTGAGCTATAATTAACTAATAAATATTAACTATTTCAAATTTTAAAAATTGGAGGCTCTAACAGCTAGGATAAATGACATAGAAAGGAGAAGTAGTGACATAGAAGACAAAATGATGGAGAATAAAGAAGTTGAGAAAAAAGAGAGATAAACAATTACTGGATCACGAGGGGAGAATTCAAGAGATAAGTGATACCATAAAGCAAAACAATATTAGAATAATTGGGATCCCAGAAGAGGAGGAAAGGAGGAGTGGCAGAAGGTATATCTGAGAAATTACAGCAGAGAGCCTCTGTAATCGGGGAAGGAAAAAGGCATTCAAATCCAGGAGGCAACAGAAATCCCCTTCAACATCAATAAGAATAGGCCAACACCTGGACATATAGTAGTGAAGCTTGCAAATTACAGAGACAAAGAGAAAATCCAGAAAGCAGCTCAGGACAAGCCAGAAAGGACTGGCATGATATAGTCAGGGTGCTAAACCAGAACCCAATATGCAGTCAAGAATACTTTATTCAGCAAGGCTGTAATTCAAAATAGAAGGAGAGATAAAGAGTTTCCAGGATAAACAGAAACTAAAAAATTTGTGACCACCAAACCAGCCCTGCAAGAAATACTAAAAGGAATCCTTTAAGCAAAGAGAGGGCCCCAAAGTGAGACAGACCAGAAAGGAACAGAGACAATATACAGAAACAATGACATTACAGATAATACAATGGCACTCAATTCATATCTTTCGATAGTTACCCTGAAAGTCAATGGGCCACATTCCCCAATCAAAAGACATAGGGTATCAGATTGGATAAAAAATAAAACCCATCAATGTGCTATCTGCAAGAGACTCATTTTAGACCCAAGGACACCTCCAGATTGAAAGTGAGGGGGTGGAAAACCATACACGATGCTAATGGACATCAAAAGAAAGCCGTGGTGGCAATCCTATCAGATAATTTAGATTTTAAGCCAAAGGCCGTCATAAGAGATTTGGAAAGACACTGTCATAATTAAAGGGTCTCTCCAAAAAGAAGATCTAACAATTGTCAAGGTTTATGCCCCTAACATGGGAGCAGCCAATTATATAAGCCAACTAATAACAAAATTAAAGAAACACATCGAGCATGATACAATAAATAGTAGGGGACTTTTACACCTCACTCACTGCAGTGGACAGATCATCTAAGCAGAAGATCAACAAGGACACGAGGGCTTTGAATGACACACTAGACCAGATGGACTTCACAGATATATTCAGAGCATTCCATCCCAAAGCCACAGAATACATATTCTTCTCCAGTGCACATGGAGCTTTTGCCAGAAGAGATCACATACTGGGTCACAAATTAGGTCTCAACCAGTACCAAAAGTTTGGGATCACTCCCTGCATATTTCCAGATCACAGTTCCTTCAAACTTGAACTCAATCACAAGAGGAAATTTGGGAAGAACTCAAATACATGGAGGCTAAAGAGCATCCGACTAAAGAATGAATGGGTTAACCAGGAAATTAATGAACAAGTGAAAGAATTCATGGAAACAAAGGAAAATGAAAACACAACTGTTCAAAATCTTTGGGATGCAGCCAAGGCAGTCCTGAAGAGGGAAGTATAGAGCAATACAAGCCTTTCTCAAGAAACAAGAAAGGTCCTAAATACACAACCTAACCTTTCCCCTAAAGGAGCTGGAGAAACAACAGCAAAGAAAGCCTAAATCCAGCAGGAGAAGAGAATTAATAATTACCAGGGTAGAAATCAATGAAATAGAAACCGAAAGAACAGTAGAACACAGCAACAAAATTAGGAGCTGGTTCTTTGAAAGAAGTAATAGGATCGATAAACCCCTGGCCAGACTTTGCAAAAAGAAAAGAGAAAGGACCCAAATTTAAAAAATCATGAATGAAAGAAGAGAGATCACAACCAACACCAAGGAAATGCAAACAATTTTAAGAACGTATGATGAACAACTATTTGCCAAGAAATTAGGCAATCTGGAAGAAATGGTAACAGAAAAACCTGAACAGACCCATGACCAGCAAGGAAACTGAAGCAGTCATCAAAAATCTCCCAACAAAGAAAACTCCAGGGCCAGATGGCTTCCCTGGAGAGTTCCACCATTTAAAGTGGAATTAACACCTATTCTTCTGAAGCTGTCTCAAAAAATAAAAATAGACAGAAAACTTCCAAACTCTTTCTATGAGGCCAGCATTACCTTGATCCCAAAACCAAACAAAGACCCCACAAAAAGGAGAATTACAGACCAATACTGCTGATGAATACAGATGCAAAAATTCTCACCAAGACACTAGCCATCAGGATCCAACAGTACAATAAAAGGATTATTCACCATGACCAAGTGGGATTTATTCCTGGTCTGCAAGGGTGGTTCAACATCTGCAAATCAATCAGCGTGACAAAATATGTTAATAAAAGAAAGGACAAGAACCATATGATACTCTCAATAGGTGCAGAAAAACCATCTGACAAAGTGCAGCATCCCTTCTTGATTAAAACTCTTCATGGTGCAGGGATAGAGGGAACATACCTCAATATCATAAAATCCATCTACAAAAAGCCCACAGCGAGTATCATTTTCAATGGGGAAAAACTGAGAGCCTCACCCCTAAGGTCAGGAACACGGCAGGGATGACTACTCTCACCACTGTTGTTCAACATAGTACTAGAAGTCCTAGCCTCAGCAATCAGACAACAAAAAGAAATAAAGGCATCTGAATCAGCAAGAAGTCAAACTCTCACTCTTCGCAGATGATGTGATACTCTATGTGGAAAACCCAAAAAGACTCCACCCTAAAATTGTTAGAAGTCCAACAGGAATTCAGCAAAGTGGCAGGATATAAAATCAATGCACAGAAATCAGTTGCATTTCTATACGCCAACAATGAGATAGAAGAAAGAGAAATTAAGGAGTCAAACCCATTTACAATTGCACCAAAAACCATTAAGATACCAAGGAATAAACCCAACCAAAGAGGCAAGGGATTGGTACTCTGAAAACTATAGAACACTCATGAGAGAAACTGAGGAAGACAAAAAGAAATGGAAAAACCTTCCATGCTAATGGATTGGGAGAACAAATACTGTTAAAATGTCTATGCTTCCCAGAGCAATCTATACATTCAACACAATCCCTATCAAAATACCATCAACATTTTTTCAGAGCTGGTACAAATAATCCTAAGATTTGTATGGAACCAGGAAAGACCTCAAATAACCAAAGGAATGTTGAAAAAGGAAACCAAAGCTGGTGTCATCACAATTCCAGACTTCAAGCTCTATGACAAAGCTGTCATCATCAAGACAGTATGGTATAGGCACAAAAACATACACATAGGTCCATGGAACAGAATAGAGAGCCCAGAAATGGAGCCTCAACTCCATGGTCAACTAATCTGTGACAAAGCAGGAAAGAATGTCCAATGGAACAAAAGACAGTCATTCCAACAAATGGTGTTGGGAAAACTGGACAGCCACAAGCAGAAGAATGAAACTGGACCATCTTCTTACAGCACACACAAAAATAAGATTCAAAATGGATTTAAGACCTAAATGTGAAACAGGAATCCATCAAAATCCTAGAAGAAAACACAGGTTGTATTCTCTCCGACTTTGGCCAAAGCAACTTCTTGCTAGACGTGTCTCTAAAGGCAAGGGAAACAAAGATTTCATCAAGATAAAAAGTTTTTGCATAGCAAAGGAAGCAACTGACAACACAAAAAGATGACCTACAGAATGGAAAATGATATTTGCAATTGACATATCAGATAAGGGCCAATATCCAAAATCTATAAAGAACTTATCAAACTCAACACCCAAAGAACAAACAATCCTGTCAATAAATGAGTAGAAGAAATGAACAGACATTTCTCCAAAGAAGACACACAAATGGGCAATAGACATGAAAAAAAATGCTCAACATCACTTGGCATCAGGGAAACAAATACAAATCAAAAGCACAATGAGATATCACCTCACACCTGGCAGGATGGCTAAAGTGAACAAGTCAGGAAACAACAGATGCTGTCAGGCATGCAGAGAAAGCAGAACCCTCTTACACTGTTGGTGGGAATGTAAGCTGTTCAGCCACTCTGGAATACAGTATGGTGGTTCCTCAAAGAGCTGAAAATAGAGCTACCCAACGACTTAGCAATTGCACTACTATGGATTTACCCCAAAGATATAAATATATTGATCCAAAGGGGCACCTGCACCCCAATGTTTATGCCAGCAATTTTATTGACTTATTTATTTGAGACAGAATGAGAGATAGAGAGCACGAGTGGGGGAAGAGGCAGAGGGGGAGGAAGTAGCAGACTCCCCACTCAGCAGACAGCCTGAAGTGGGGCTCTCTCCCAGGACCGAGGAATCATGAGCTAAGCTGAAGGCAGCCACTTAACAAACTAAAGCCACCCAGGCAACCCTCAGTACCCTACATTAGACCCCTTTTGGGGCATTCAGTGAGAGGATACCTTTTATGAGAAAGGTCTAAGTAAGAAAATTCCAGATGGGAATACTTGTAATATACAGCTGACCCCTGACCAACATGGGTTTAAATGGTGCAGGTCTACTCTAGTTACACATGGACTTTTTTTGATATCGTATTTTAGTGTATTTTCTCTTATGTTTTTCTCAATAACATTTGTTTCTCCAGCTTTATTGTGAGAATATAGAATATAATACATGTAACGTAGAAAACTGTGTTAATGAACTATTTACGTTATCAGTAAGCCTTCCAGTCACCAGTAGGCTATTAGTAGTTTAGTTTTTAGATTCCATGCAGAAGTGAAATCATATGGTGTATGCCTTTCTCTGCATTATTTCACTTAGCATAATACTAGGCCTACCAATGTTGTCACAAATGGCAGATCCCATTCTTTTTTATAGCTGAATAAATATTTCATTGTATATGTATCACACATCTTCTTTATCTATTCATCTATTGATAGACACTGAGGTTGCTTCCATACTTTGGTTATTGTAAATGATGTTTCAAAAAATATAGGGGTGCATATAACTTTTCAAATTAGTGTTTTCATTTTCTTCGGATAAATACCCAGTAGTGGAATTACTGAATGGTACTGCATTTCTATTTTTAATTTTTTGAGGAATCATAACACTTTTTTTTTAAAGATTTTATTTATTTATTTGACAGACGGAGGTCACAGAGAAGCAGGCAGAGAGAGAGGAGGAAGCAGGCTCCCCGCCAAACAGAGAGCTCGATGCGGGGCCCGATCCCAGGACCCCGGGATCACGACCTGAGCCGAAGGCAGAGGCCCTAACCCACTGAGCCACCCAGACACCCGTCATAACACTTTTTGACAATAACATTGTATTCAGGCCTTATAAAATTAATAATCTGACAACATTACTAGTTAGCCTTGTAAAATTAATAACTCAATACCACTTGATGGGAGAAACTTTTATTGAAGTAATTTTATAATACCATTAATAAATTCTATGTAAAATATAAAATGCTTTTTTATATGACATGACTTAAGGAATTACCAATGTAATGTTACTATCTTTTCCCCAAAACTTTTCCTAAATATTTACTTCTGTGACCTTTATTTCCAGGTGAGAACTGTGTTTAGATGGTAGAAATAGCTTGAAGTCCACTAATAAGGAGAATGCATTTGCAATTTTATTTATACTTTTCCATTTATCAAAAAAATAGGAGGGTAAGAAAATTATACACAGAAAAACAATGTACAATGTATCAGCAAATTTTAATTCAAAGAATTATTAACTAGAAGGACTTTCTCATAACTGTTAGTTTTCAAACTATGGCTCATAGAAATCTAAGGTTCCACTGGGACACAGCAGGATTGAAGGAGAAGGAAGTCTACAGGTGTAGTCTCATCTCTCCTTTAGCTAAACAGCTCTACTTGTCTCTGTTTTATATAATACAGTTTAATGCAAAAAAAAATGTTAAGTTCTATTCTTTGGAAAAAAAAATTTGCCCAGAGGTATAAAAGTCACTAACTTAGCCAAAGTCCCTAATTTTACATAAGAGACAAAAAGGCCTCAGAGAGACTGTAGTTTGCCTGAGGTCAAAAAACCACCTAGTTGCAGACCAGGAATGTGTTTTAGGTCTTACTGAGCCTAGAGTTTTATGCCAGTTTTATGCCTCACATTCAGGAAAAATACATGCATTTTTAACTAGAACTCAGAGAAAATGAATACATAAAACTTTGTCATGTGGCTCAATAAAGTTAAGGCATTAGGCAGAAAACAGCTTTCTAACTAAACTATAAAATTTTACAGTCATAAACAAAAATAAAGGAAGAGAAGTTATCTTAACTCCTCTTAGTAACAGTCAATATACTCAATTTATAAGCATAAATTTTTTTTAACTTGAAGGGACGGGGAACTTGAAGGAGAAAATCTTTAGTTGAACCAAAGAACCTGAAACTGAGGAAATTCTTCCTTGAAATTATTTGTTTCCTTCAAATAAAACTTGGTTTATCAAAATCAATTGACAAATGAGTTACCTATGTTGTGAGTTATTTATAGCAAAATTTAAAACACTGAACAGATTTCTCTTTGCCATCTAGCCTCTCCATTAGTTCATATGTACAAAAGACACGATTAACTTTAATTATAAATTAAATCCACTCAGAAATTATAGGTAAACCTTCATTTCCATGTGAGAACGTTTCTCTACCTTCTTTGTGACAGGAAAGGAGATTTACCTAGTTGGTGAATTTGGGAGAAGGCACTAAGCAGTGCCTACGTGCTTCCAAATCTCTTCTTTGAAAAGCTATGCCTGCCATAGTTACATGAATTGAGGTCTCCTTTCATCTTTGTGGGATGGGCATCAAACATCTGTTCTTTCTATTTACAACTGTGTGTGGAAGTGCCTAATTTGGAGTAAAGTATTAGGAAGTTCGCTGTGGCTACATATCTAAGCCACATTTTCCAATTTGTTAGTATGTATTAAAGTCACTAAGCTTATCTCCATCTGCCTGACTCCTGTGTTCTCAACTCAGAAAAAGAAGAGCAATGTCATCTGCCACCTACTCCACCACAGTTCCAAAAAGAAAAATGATTAGATGATACTTAGAAACGGTTTCTTCTTCCTTGACTTTATACCTAGCATTCATTGTTCAAAGCAATATATTTTAAAGAGGGGAAAAAAGCTGAAAAGAACAATTTCAGAAATAAACACAGAAAGTCAGACAAAATGAGGAGATAGAGGAATATGTTCCAAATGAAAGATCAATACAACACTTCAGAAAAATAACTAAATGAAACAGAGATAATTAATCTACCTGATAAAGAATTCAAAGTAATGGTCATAAAAGTGCTCAGCAAACTTGGGATAAGAATGAATGGATTCAGTGAGAACTTCAACAAAGAGAAAATATAAAGAAGAACCAATCAGAGCTGAAAAATACAATAACTGAAATGAAAAATACACCAGAGGGAATCAACAGCAGATTAACAATTGCAGACAAACAGATCAGTGATCTGCAAGACAGGGTAGCAGAAATCATCCAAGCCAAAAAATCAAAAAGATAAAAGAATTTTACAAATGAGGACAAGTTAAGGGACCTCCTAGGATGGAGCCCCACACCAGGCCCCATGCTCAGGGAGTCTGTTTCTCCCTCTCTCTGTGGCCCTCCCCTCCCACCTGTGTTCTCTCTTGCTTGCTCTCAAAAATAGATTGAAAGAAAGAAAGAAGAAAGAAAGAAAAGGCCATAACTAGAAATAAGGAAATTATGAAAGAAAGAGTTTTATTGGTAAAAGCAAACATACAATAAAAGTAATAGATCAATCACTTTTATAAAGCCAGTATGAATGTTAAAAGACAAAAGTAGTAACAACAATTATATCTACAGTAATTCGTTAAGGGATACACAAACTAAAAAGATGTAAACTAAGACATCAAATACATAAAATAAGGTGGGGTAGAAAAATGTAGTATTTTAAAAATGTGTTTGAACTTAAGTAACCATCAATTTAAAATAGACTTCTGTATGCATGGGATTATATATGAACTTCACTGTGATCACAAAAATCTATAATATACAAAAAAGCAAAAGAAAGGCAACCAAGCATAACACTAAAGAAAGTCCTCAAATTAGAAGGGAAGAGAGCAAGACAATAAGGAAACCAAATGAAAGAACAAGATTGAGGCCTCATTTACCATGAGCCTAAGCTACCTTTGTCTACATTAGTAAGACCATGAATATACTTTCAAAACCATAAACCTATGTACATTGATTGAAATGAATATTTTAACAACAATGATACACAATGGAAACTAGCTGCTGCTTAAAGACTCCCTATTATTCCCATCTTAGTCATCAATCATTCAAGTGATGGCAAGGTAGGTATACATGAACTTCATTTTAAAAATTCCAATTGTGGGGCACCTGGGTGGCTCAGTCAGTTAAGGATCTGATCTTGACTTTGGTTCAGGTCATCATCTCA
>PISX010030177.1:0-19049 GCA_004024625.1 Mellivora capensis | reverse complement strand
GCCTACTACACTATTATAAGGAAATACTTTTTTTAAAGGAGTAATGAAAAAATAAGTTTTTATTTACTTATTTTTAATTGATAGAGCAATGATCTGATCAGTAAGAAAAATCATGTCATTTCTTAGTGATTCTTCCTAGAAAAATAGTTTTATAGGAGAGACTGAACTCTTTGTCTTAATTTTGATGTTAAAATTATTAGTTTTGTGCTTGTTATTCATGGAGAATCATTTTTCTACTGAGACTTGGAAGAAGCCTCACTTTTAGTTTACCATAAGTCATTTGATAAGTGATCATTTGACATTGTTTTGGGGTATAATCATTGTTGATGCTAAATTCTAAGACGAGAGGGTATGCAGCCTGTTTCCATCACGAGGACATGAATTAAATGCTTCACCAGACCTGTCAAAAATCTCATTTCTAAATGAGACGAGAACAAGGGCCCCTTCCTTCCTTCCTTCCTTCCTTCCTTCCATCTGTCTATCTATCCATCGATCTATCTATCCTCATGCCCACCTTGGGACTTGAACTCATGATCCCGAGATCAAGAGTCGCAGACACCACCAATGAGCCAGCCAGGCACCCCTTAAATTTTTTCTTCAGGGGTGGGCAGAGGTATAAAACATTAGTAGCTGCTAAAAGAATTGGTTGATTCATATTTTAAAATTTAACTTTGCTTAATTTTATTTATTTTAGAAATAATTAGTCTAGAAATTTTTCCAATTACTGTGTAAACCAATTTGGTTCAAATTAAAATGATTTCAAAACTTTTTGAACAATTAAAGTTGGTTTATGGACATTGTAACTTGCAGATTCTGATTTTTAAGTTTAGCTAAGTACCAGCAAATTGATAAAAATGTGAGAAACTGACTATTATCTTTTATGGTAGAGGAATAATAAGAACAAGAATAATAAGAACAAGAATAAAACTTGGGTTATTATATTACTCATTTTTAAAAAGATTTTATTTATTTGAGAGAGAGTAAGAGAGAGCATGAGAGGGCAGAGGGAGAAGCAGACCCTCGCCCGAGCAGGGAGCCTGATATGGGCTTGGCTGGATCCTGATCTTGGGTCATGACCTGAGCCAAAGGCAGACGCTTAACTGACTGAGCCACCCAGGTGCCCCAGTGCTACTCATTGTTGAAGAAAACTTCTTATAGTTTTATTATATAAAATCTCCAGTGCAAGAGGAGGAAATTATCAGAATTTTAATGAGAGATAAAATTATAATTTAAAGGTGTTACATGCAAATAATGAATCATGGAACACTATATCAAAAACGAATGATGTACTGTATGGTGACTAACGTAACATAACAAAAAAATAAAAGTGAAATCTTGTCTTTTGAAAAAAAATAAAGTAGGAATTTAAAAAATTAGATTGCAGTCCAGAATTACTAAAATAGTTACCTATATCATTTATATCTTTAGAGGTTTTTGCATTTTCTAAATTTTCCATATTTACATATTTATTTTTATCATCAGAGGAAAAGATAATTAATAAACAAAAGGTGGCCTCAAGACAGAAAATAAATCTAAAAAACAAACATGTGATTTTCTCATTTTATTTCCTCTCTCTGTGTGAGGGGGTGGAATCCCAGCTTAGTATATCACATGACTAAGTGAATGAAATTTAAGTGTAAAGTAGTTCCAGAGACTTTTTTTATTGACATTTTTAATTCAAGACACTTGATAAAAATTAGAGCAAAGAAGTGGACACACTACTTGCTTTATCTCTGATTGGGGCTTTGAAAAACCAGTAGCAGCAGCTAGAAGCCCATGCCAAGTATACTGGGCAATTTGGAGTTGGGGATATTGATTTGACTTTAGGACTTGACTGATCCAAATGCCAAATTCTAATTTGAAAATGAAAAATGATGTCTGATTTTCATTTTTGAGTGATTTGGTGAAGCAAGCAATGGATTCCTTGGTTAAAAATTTCACTCTTGGCTCTGCCATTGAGTTCCTGAGTTAACCATTTGTGTAGTGGTTTCTTTTTTTCTTTCCTTTTAAAATTTATTTGTCAGAGAGAGAGGGAGAGAGAGAGATCGAGCACAGGCAGACAGAGTGGCAGGCAGAGGCAGAGGGAGAAGCAGGCTCCCTGCCGAGCAAGGAGCCCGATGTGGGACTCGATCCTAGGACGCTGGGATCATGACCTGAGCCGAAGGCAGCCGCCCAACCAACTGAGCCACCCAGGCATCCCTAGTGGTTTCTTAATATGTTTTATTTTAGTTTAGTTTTTTAAAGATCTATTTATTTGAGAAAGAGAGAGAGGGAGCGCAAGCAGGGGGAGGGGCAAAGGGAGAAGGAGGGTATCTCCAGCAGACTCCTCATTGAACGCAAAGCCTGATGGGCGGGGGGTGGGGAGTTGCTGGGTCTCAGGACCCTGAGATCATGACCAAGCCAAAATCAAGAGTCAGACACCCAACTGACAACTACCCAGGCACCCCAATATGTTTTGAAACTAACAAATTTAGAGAATCCAATCATTTCTGTAGAAATACACAACAAACTCACTTTTGCTATAAATGACTCCATGATTTAAGCAGACTAGGGCAACTTCTTGCTCCATTATTTGTGCTAAAACCTAATTCATAAGGTCATGAAGCAAGAAAAATCCTCTAAAGCTATTCCACAAAACGGAAGATGAAACAAATACTCAAGTTCCCATGTTTATGCTTATTTATGAAACTTGCCTACCTTCCAAGCTGATCTCCTAGCCACCCACCAAAGAATGATGCAATCATTCCGCCAACTGCAAAGCTAGACACAGATAAGGACCAGAGCATGGTGATGAGGCTGGTAGATGCTGTAGTCTCTTCCTCTGCTAAAGGTGTTGGTATTGAATCCCCGAGGTATGGGACTGTGGGTATTTCCTTTGTACTGTTGATAGTATAGTTGTTGATAGCTTTTCGGTCGTCCAGTGAAATACCCAAAACGTATCCATAATGGGATATTATTACCTGAAGAAATAAAATAAAAATAGCTCCAACATTTCAAATATTCTATACACCTTTTTTTCTCCTTTAGAATGCTTGTTAGGGGTTTAAAAGGGTCATACCAATTACGTGTGTTTTATACACAAAATCATGGACAGATTTACTTATAGTTGACAATATTCTGCAAAACAGAGGTTGCAAATTCCAATGCCCACAGGAACTAGGCAGGAACAAGTAAGTGAAGGAGAACCTTGATAACTAGAAGACTGAACTACTGTCTCTACTATTGAGAATATAAAAGAAAGTGGGCAAGATTATAGCACTGGAGAGCATTTGCCCCACCTAAAGAAGGAAGCTGCAAATATGAGACTAGTATTGCATGACCTCTAATTTTTAAAAAAAGAAGCCAGAAATCTGGGTTTTTATGTAAAATTCTTCCAAGTTTTAAATGCAGGCAGCTATTCAAATTGAAAATATTCTGCAGACAGAAAGGTACATTTTCATACCAGTGTTACCTCTGCACAGCAAGATTTAAATTGATTTATGTAAATATTCTAATAGAAGCATATGGCTATAAGAAAAAAGATTACTAAAGACAAGAGGAAGCCAAAAGTAAAGTTAGTGTACCAAATATAAGCATTAGGTGCTATATCCTTGCTAGAAATATGCTACAAATTTACCAATAAACTTCCTAGCAGCTAGCACAAGAAGGGGAAATCAATCACATATATTGATGAATTTCAAAGTTAAAAACAACTCAGTGACCCCTGCGGAGGGATGGATAACAAAGGAGTTTCTTCCTCTGTGTCCTCACAAGATTTCGGTATGTAATAGAATGATCATTCAAAACTAAGTTTCACAGAGCCATAGTTTATCCCATGTTTCAGTAGAGGCAAAGGTCCTACCAAGTATAATTGAGTAAAGTCACAGCCTTTGGGCTTCTTTCCTTGTCCTTCCTCTCAGTACCGATTTGGTCGCTATTCAGTCGCATGAGAGGACCTCTGACAAGGACCTGGATTGTAGCTGCTCTAGGCTGCCAGTCATGGGCAAAGCCCTATGTGGTATAATCAGCTGAGTGAGGAAAGGGAATTGATATCCTCTTATGATAAAAGAAGTCTGACCAAGACATTTGCCTCAGCAGACCACTCTACTTGGACAGTATGTACAGAAAAAAAGCTATAAAGAAATATCTGAAATGTTCCCCGCTGTTCGTTCTATGCGGTAGAATAAGTATAGGTGATTTGTTCCAAATACTTTCTATAACAGGTATGTGTAGTTTTCACAATCATAAAAAGGTGTGATTTTAAAATACCCTAAAATAGTGCCACATGTCATCCTACTAACAAACACAAATGAAGCTGAACAACTATTCTAGAATGATGTTTAAGGGGCTTGTTAAACACAGAAAGAGGGGCTCTAGAAAGGGCATCAAGCCCGATGCCAGTGGGGGATTCCCTATTTTCAAGTCTGGCTTGACTAATTTTCCTTCTCTTCCCTGGAGAAGATGTTTAAATAGGATGTGAAAAGGTCTTCCAAAAAAGAGGCTCTACTGATTCTAAATTACGGTGATGCTGAACCAAATTTCAAGAAGGCTGCTAAATTGGCACATGTTGTCATCACCCACAGAAGAAAAAAGCTGTGACCCCCAGCATTGTTATCGAACTCCCTCAACCTTGGAAAGACCACCACACTCGTGATAATATGTGGCATCCAGAGCCCAAGGAGCAACACTTTCAGGTGATAGACTGTGGTCAATACACATTTTCCTTGGAGTCCAATAGTGTAAGGGAAGCAGATGAAATATGATATATTCATAGAAGGCACCCAACAAATGCTTGTACCTTCATTTTACACCGTTCCCCCACCCCACGGCTTCTCTCCTCTCTCCCTCTCTTTCCTCACTAAACACTGTATTGAACACCTCCTTTATGCTTATCGTTGTGCTTGGTGCTGGTGACAGGAAGGGGAAGAAGACATCTATCCTGCCCTAAATGACCTGACAGCCTTAGAGCAAAGGGAATGAAGTCTTGGTTCCCCCACTTCCAGGCTGTGGGAGCTGAGAAAAATAACAGCCTTCTCCTGTTTATTCATTGGGTACCAGAGTAGGGATGCACTAAATAAATGAGACAAATGACAGAAATTATGCAATATTTTTAAAAACACCCATCCAAATAGTTACCATGGAGAAACCCAAATTTTGTTGGACTTCTTGACAATTACTTAGCAGTTATATATTATTTTACTTTGAACCAGCTAGAAGAGACAGAATTAGAGGGAAGGATAGGAACATTTTTAGTGTTGGGGCTCCTAAAGTCTTTCATCTGGCTTACAATTGGGATAAGGTTTTTGGAGGTTAGACTAGGGAGAACATATGTTAAAGCACCCGATGCACAGTGAGCTGGTGCCCAGTAAAAGTTTGTGCATAAAATGAAATATGTCCTTCTATTACCTCCTCCTATTCCCCAGCATTTTTCACTCATGTTTTTACTCATATATGGCTGGGAGCTCTGAATAAAGTCTGCAATAAGCTCTTCAGTTTTTCAAAACAACATCTGTAGGCATGTGGTATTCCGGCTGGAGTTTTCTGTGAGCTCAGCAACAGCAGAGTCAGAGATCAAGAACTGGTTATTGCCCTTTTTTTTTTTTTTTGTGAGGGTTATTGAAGAGTCAAGGCCAAGTTATCAGCTTTGAAACCACGCACATGGTGCCTGACAAATACTGGGACTGCCATATATCTCCCACGTGGGTACACTTTATCTCTGTGTGTGAGGAATGCAGATCCTTCAGTCACTGACAGAAATTGCCAAAAAGAGATTTGAATTTAACACGTTTCACTTGCCTCTTGAGGTGCATTGATCACACCAATGTCATATCCAAACTGGAAGGAACCCAGTACAGCAGTGAAGACAGTGAAAACCAAGGTCCCAGTGATCTGTGGAGAATGAAACACGGGGCTGGGAAACACAAGGCAATTTCCATTACCTACCGTCCTGTCGGTCTGCAGCTTGGACTTCTGGCAGGCTCCACAGGCTGGTTCTTGCACCTTTGTACTCATTCACAGTGTGCCCTATGCTCCCAACAGGGGTCATTCATATGGGAATGTGAGAGGCATCAAAGGCCCTACGTAAAGCTGAGAAAAGTTTGGGGTAATTTTTCCTAAGAGAGGAACCAAACATCCTTTTCCTTACATACATATATTTAAGATTCAAGGTCAGGACTGAAGACTAGAATCGCCACTGACCAAAGGAAACCACTGTGATAAAACCAGTCAATTTATATCATGTGGAGAGATAAAAAAGATACCAGTAAAAAAGATCTAGGTGTCCTGGGCATTGCTATGGTACAAAAACACCTCAAATCTCATACAAGAGGCATCAGCCAGGCTTTATCATGACCACATCAATATCCTGGTCAGGATAATTTCTAAGATTTGCAGCTAGTTGAACCTAGAGTTATGGATTGAAGGATGTTATTTTCTCTCCAAATTCATGCAGCTACAAAACTCAGTGTAGAAAGGGATGGAACATTCATTCCCTTCAACTCATAATTACATGTCTAACCATCTTATAGAATTCATATCATCCATATGGAATCCATATGGAATCTCAGTCAGGATATTTGATGCAGCATTGTGTGTGTGTGTGTGTGTGTGTGAGAGAGAGAGAGATAGCAAAAATTGTAGAAAGAACCAAAATGTCATTCAATGGAAAATGCCCAGATAGATTCAAATACATCATGATACATACAACATGTTACGTTGCAGCTAAAAAGAGTAATGCAATCATTTTGTACTGACTTATTAAGTGACAAAGGAAGCTGTGTAATCTTATTAATTTTTTTAAAAGGCTTAAACCTGAGGGGTGCCTGGGTGGTTCAGTGGGTTAAAGCCTCTGCCTTTGGCTCAGGTCATGATCCTGACCTGATCCTCAGGTCAAGATCCAAGGTCTTGGGATCGAGCCCCGCATCGGGGCTCTCTGCTCAGCAGGGAGCCTGCTTCCTCCTCTCTCTGCCTGCCTCTCTGCCTATTTGTGATCTCTGTCTGTCAAATAAATAAATAAATAAAAATCTTAAAAAAAAAAACAACCAAACTCCCAAGTCTTCCTACTTTTGAGAAGACCTATGTCATTCAAGAGACCAAAAAAAAAGGCTTAAACCTGAGTATTCTTTGATTTGTGCATGTTGCATGTAAGTCAGAATATTTTCTTGAAAAAATAACAAAAAGATGACCATTGAGGAGGAATGTGAGACTAAAAAATGGGGATAAATAGGTATTTTTTCTTTTATTTATATTGTCAAGCATTTTATAAAGAAATGATTTCCTGTATAATTACATAATTTAAATTTAAATAAATAACATGGGATACTATAGAAACTTCATTGAACAAATGAATGAGTCATACCAACATGAATTCCAGTTCTCACTCTGATGTTTAGGGAGTATGTGACCCAGACCACTTTTCCTATAGGATCTTCAGTTTTTCTCTAAGTAGGGGGGAATGATTGTAAATCCCTACTCCAGCATGAAGAGTAGATTATTAATCAAGTCCTCTCATTCCCTAATAAAGCTAGAGATCAGAAATTTCACATCATCAACAAATCACAGAACCAGCCTGAGACCCTGGAAGTTACGGAATCTAGGGGTTCTAAAACCAGACCCTCATTAGAGAGCTCGTTATAGGTGTAGCTTCCTGGGATTCACCCCAGACCTATGACTGGATTGGAATCTGTAGGTTTGTTCTTTTTCCACTAATTCAGAATTAATTTCAGGTGGCACGACTGTAGGCTTTTCTTCCCAGCAACTTCCTTCCTGAAAGGACTTAAAACTTTCTCCAAAGATATGATATTATATTATCCTAAAAGAAGCATATATATCATATATCCATATATATCCTGAAAGAAGCATATATATCATATAATATACATTATAGATTGAGATATGTCATTATGCATATATATATACATATATATTATATATATTATGTATATAATAAAATAATTACAAATAAATTCAAAGTATGTTAACTATAAAATGTACCTGCAAGTACACACACACATACAATATGCTACATGGTATGGGATTACCAGAGATTTTAAATTATCCTTTAATATGTAACTAGATATCTAATACCTAGTGCCTCAGGCAACCAAAGCTAAAATGTGTTCCATTTACTTGGTGGTTTCTCCTCAAATCCTTTTTCCCCTTGAGCTGTTTCCAAGGACAGGCAATTTTATCCTTTCGTTTTATTTGTAGGAAGTAACCATTAGCAGCAGTGAGGGGACCAGGAAGCACTTGGTAAGACTTCCACCCACTTCCCTGTTAGTCTCCATCACTACAGTCTAGACAATCTGATATTAGGTGCAATGCAAACACAACTGCAAGGCGAAATACTGAATATTTCTGCCTACTGTTTGGCTATTCATTGCTCTATGTGATCATCTCTTTTAACTGTATCAGTTTTCTCTTGCAGCTATAACATATGACACAAGTTTGTTATCTCACAGTTCTTGTAGGTGAGAAGTCTGATACAAGTCTCACCGCACTAAAATGAAGATGTTGGCAGGCTATGTTCCTTTCTGGAGGCTGTCAGGGAAAATTTGGGTTGATGGTACAATTCTGTTCTTCATGGCTGGAGGACCAGGATCTGTGTTTTTGTGCTGGCTGTAAAGTGAGGGCCATTCCCAGCTTTAGAGGCCACCACATTCCTTGGATAGTGGTACCCTTTCTTTATCTTCATAGCCAGAAATGGGCCAGTCAGTTCCTTACGTTGCATCTCTCTAATCGTGACTACAGCCGGAAAAGTTCTTCCCTTTGAAGAATTTATGGTATTAGATTTGGCCTATCTGGGTAATCCAGGTTAATCTTCCCATCTCAAGGTCCATAATCTTAATGACATTTGTAAAGTCCCTTTTGCCTTTTAAGGTAACATATTTACACATTCGGAAGACCAGGTAATGGACACTTCTCATGACAGCATCATCAGTATCCCTATTTTATAGATAACTAAACTAGATTTTGGTCTCACAGCCAGTAACTTGTACAATAGTGATTTAGATCCAGAAGCTATGCTTGTAACTAATCGGTTATTTTGCATTTCTCAATGGTCAGAAAAACACATGCAAAAGTCAAGCACATCTAAAAATCTAGGATCATAATCTTTCTAAATAAAAAGAAAATCTAGGAGAGCACATATTCATAGAATTTGCCAAGTGTAATGCTGAAACCAAATCACCAACACCCACCAGTTTCAAGTGCATTTTGCCACTACCCACACACAAATCCCCTGTTCCTCCTCTACCCACAGAAAACGTTTGTGATGTTTCTGTACAAAAATACAAGAAGGAAAAATCTACTCAACAGCTCATCTGTAGCTCAGTTGAAGAAGATCGTCACGGCCTTCCCACTACCAAGCCCGGGCCATGATATACTTACCTGGTTTCATCCCTGCGTCTCCTCTTCTTCCTGTAGCAGAATGTCCAAGCACTTGGTGTCTTAGTGACTGCCCTTCCCACTCCATCCCTTGGCTTCTGCTCTCTGCTGGCTCTCTCCTCCTGCCCCCACCAGACAATCATATAATTCCTTTCTTCTTATTTTAACAATTCAACTAGTCACCATGCCGATGGTGAGCAGGGGTGCTATGGAAATGGAAGTTAGGGGTGAAGGTGGTGGCTGTAGCAGAGTTGGTTCCCCCATAAGCTTCATTGGCCCTCCCCTCCCACTCCAAATACACACACTAAGTCACAACAGTGTTAGCTGCTCCTACATTACTTTGATAAAAATGAAATTTAATTTTCAAAGACTGAAGTTCTCTGGAGCTCCTGTCTCATTACTTTCTAATCAAGTTGTTCTAAGTCATTACTGTAGCAGTTCTGGGGCTGCCCCGAAGACCAATTTCTCATGTTATAGGAATAATGAAAAAAAAGGAACTATGAAGGAAATGGAGTTTTTAAACGTTTAGAAATCTTAGAGTTCTTGTCCTACGGTCTTCCTGGTTTCTTTTTCAGAGTTGGCTTTTGTCTTGCTATCCTGGGGCAGGGAGGGGGCTAGAGTTTCCCCACTTTAATTTCTAAAATAGAAATTTTGCCATAGTTGGTCAGGTAAGGAACAATGTTATCAATTTTAAGAAGGTTACTTGAATTCCGAACTGAAGTGATAATCCCAAATATAGAAGTGTCTGAAACTTTGTATCTTTCCTTCTTCCCTCCCTCCTTCCTTCCTTCCTTTCATCCTTCCTATCTTCCTTCCTCCCTCCTTCTCTTTCTCTCTTTCTCTCTGTTTTATTTCAGGTTTAATTTTTCTCTCTGAACCTTCCTTAAACTGGCTCTTTGCTTTCCATCTTTTCTTTTTCTGTCATGAAGTGAAAGAGATAACATTTATAGTCAATCTTCTATGTGTCTTAGTACTAGGCTTGGACAGAAAAGTTTCGTTTATGAGAGGAGAAATTTCTGAAGACTACTAAGTCTGAATGAGCCCATCAATCCTGCTCATTAATCTAATGTCTAAGAAGTTGACTCAAGGTTATGTACTTAGGAGCTAATGAAAACAGTGAGAACTTAGGATCTTACTTTGTCCAGGCTCTGGGTTCTAAATGGTTTGCTTGTTCTTTCAACAACTCTGTAAGTGGTAATTACTATTATCATGTCACATATGGAAAAATCAGTACACAAAGGGTAAGGAACTTGTCCAAAGCCACAAACCTAACAAAGTGGCTGAAGATCTTCAAGCTTTGTCTCTCACCTCTTCATAGATAATAGGCTGCAAGATATAAAGCTTGACTCTTAGCAAGACTGCCTTTGCTTAGAGCTTACCAATTTTAAGTTGGAGAAACTAGGTTCCATATCTAATGAAAGATATGCCCCAGGATAAATGTGGGAGTACACAGATTGGGCAAGTGGGTTGTTACTGCATGGAATTATCGTAAAGATTAAATAAGATACACAATGTGGCCTTCCTATAATGAAAGGTGTAATAAACAATTGCATCTTTAATCAAATTAGCATATCATTTATCTCTCTTGTCAACCAACTACCTGTCAGCTTTTCATACCTCACCAATAATATTCACAACAATACTACAAAGTAAAAGAAATTATCCCCATTTTGCAGGTGAGGAAACCAGGGCTTATAGAAGATGGAGTGATATGCTCAATACCATGCAGCTAGTAAGTAACAGATATTCTAGCGTTCGAACCCAGAGCTGGTGTTCTTAAAACTCCCACTTCAAATCAAAAAAGCAGATTTTCAGGAGCTACAGACTAACTAAGTAGGGAGGAGAAGCTGATGTCTTTCCTCTAAACTCCATAGCTCCAAATGCCAACCTAAAGGTGATCTTGCGCCCAACTTTGGGAGACTCCGGGGGCCTCTCAAGCCATAGAATTTTCATGCTGAAAGGGCCCTTAGAGAACAGAGGATCCTAGTCTAATTTCTTCATTTTTCACTTGAAGAAACTGAATTCAGGTCCTTTGTCTGAGTTATACCGTGCATTATTGGACATACTCAGTGTGAGAGCTCAGGTCTCTTAACCCTCAGTTCCATGCTTACCCCACTTCTTTAAAAGTCTGGGTGGATTTCCAAAGCTGAAACATCGTGCTTTACATCAATTCTCTTTATTTCTGGGTTCCATTGTTAGGCAGGTCCTTGGCTCTCAAGACAAGTCCTACAACAATTTCTTTTTTTTTTTTTAATATTTTATTTATTTATTTGACAGATGGAGATCACAAGTAGGCAGAGAAGCAGGCAGAGAGAGAGGGGGAAGCAGACTCCCTGCTGAGCAGAGAGCCCCATGCGGGGCTCGATCCCAGGACCTTGGGATCATGACCTGAGCTGAAGGCAGAGGCTTTAACCCACTGAGCCACCCAGGCGTCCCCCTACAACAATTTCTAAAGGGAATTTAGTGGTAGTTCAAGATGAAGCTTGAGCATTTACAGTGTATCAGACACTGTGGTAAGCACATTACCTTCCCTTTTGCAATATCTTATATACTTTAGTTATTTGAACACTACCTTAATGATTTTCATCAAATCTACATACTATCTGTATAGTTACTAACTTATTATTTGTCTTTATATCATCTTTAAAATGCTAACTACATTAGCTTTATCCTGGGCTATAATAGGAAATCTTGAAGTCCTAGTTATTTTTAAAATAGATCATATAAATAAATAACTATTAACATTAAAATGTTTGTCAGCTGTGTCTCTCAAATATTAGCTCATTTGTATATTCCCAGACTATAAAGAACTAGTAGACTCCCTGCATCGCTTATCTTATATCCTCTTATTATATCCCCATATGTTCTTATTTTGTCACAATATAGAAAACCCAAGCTCAGTTAAATAAACTTTGGTCTCACAATAGTTAATAGCACCGGCATACTCGAAATCCAAACCTGGCTAAGCACAAAGTCTGTGCTCCTAGCCTGTCACTTACTCACATGAAATGCTCAGCGGAGTAAGTTACAACAGGTCAGAAGTTCAGATATCCTACTCCTAACAGGGCCACAGATTTACCTACTCGTGTGATTGTGTGAAGGGGTGGGCGTGTTTGGTTAAGGAAAACTTTTAAGGGAATTTCAGCACTATGACCTTTTCATTTTTAAGTTTTTATTTTGGAAAGTATATCTGCAAAGAAGTTGAAAAAGTAGGGCATTGAATACTCCATACTTGTGTCAGGAATGGTTAACATTTACATCTGGTTAACTTTCGCTGTGTATGTGTGGGAATGCACAGGTTATGTATGTAGTGTGGTTGGAATCATTTGAAAATCAGTTGCAGATATTAGTGTCACTTAATTCCTAAATACTTGAGCACATACTCACTAAGAATGAAGACATTCTCCCACACAATTGCAATACCATCATCACATCCAAGAATGTAATAGATATACTAATATTATCTAATGTAACAGCCCATTTTAAAAATTTCCCAACTGTCCCCATATTGTCCCTTACACTGTTTTCTTCTTTCCAAGATCTGAGATCACTTTTTGCACTTGGTTGTTAGTTCTTAGTCTCCTTTTATCTAGAACAGTCCTTCTATCTCTTGTTTTTCATTCATTGTCATTTTTTAAAATTTCAGACCGATTTTCATGATTAGTTAGATTCAGGTTAATCTACCCTTTTTTTGCACATTTCTTCAGTAATATGGTTATGCAGAATTTTCTTCAGAGAAAGTTACACGGACTGTTCAGAAAACAGAGTAAATATCCCTAAGATTCTGAATAGATATATAAAATCCTGAATGTGATCTATATTTTAGCAGCTAAATGAACTATCGACTGGCCAAGAGAAGTAGCTTCAACCTATGGTCGCTATACCCAACATCCCCCGAATCCTCCCTGTGGTCACCATTGAACAAATCCCCCTGTTCATTTCCTCAGGCTGATTTAAAATGAACATAATGCTGCTTTACCTGATCTTCTGTCATTTTATCAGTTGAGAGTCCTCCTCTTAATTCCAAGTCCTGTGGTGAGTGTGGCCCATGCAACTGGCCGGCTGCTGTCTTTCTACTAGTTATATATTAGAGGAGGAGGAGCAAGGCAAGGAAGCAGGCTGGCCATTACCTTAAGGTCCAAATCTCATTTCAGCAGAGGCTGAATATTGAGGAGAATCTCATCAATAAATGTTTTGCCTTAGTGACTTGTGGCTTCAATGCTTGTGTACCAGCAAAAGAAAATGGGAGCAGGTCCCTCAGGTATAAGTCACAACCCAGAGACGGTCACACTTTAACACATGTTGAGTACGGCAGCAACCAGGGACAGGTGAAAAAAGAAAATCTTTGTGGCCTTTTGTAGAAGATGAGATGCTGGTTGACATTTCATGTTGTGGGGGTGACAAAGATGAGGGCCATGGGATAAGCGCTGCCCTCTGGTCTGCAGAGAACCAGTACTGTGGTGTTTATTTTTTAGAGCTGGGCTGCATGGCCAGAGGCCATTGTAGGCTTGAGTGGTTTACCCGAATGAGCTTTGGAGAGCCATGAACTTGGGTTTGAATCTCAAAATTTTGCTGGTGGTATTACCTTAAGCAGTTGGCTCCCAGTGACTTTTCTGTGTCTTAGTTTTTTTTCACTGAATAAAATGAAAATAACAGAACACACTTCCTTTTGCTATATGGATTAAATATGATAGGAAAGTGGTTAGCCTAGTGCATAATAAGTGCCCAGCAAAATGTTGGTTGTTATTGTTTTTGCTATTATTATTATTGGTTTGGTGTATGTCGAGAGGTGCTTGTTGGAGTGTAGAGTTTTCATATGTATCTGCTCATTTGGCTTAAGTCTGTACCCTTCTTGTTCTTCTTCTTCTTCTTTTTTTTTTTTTTAAAGATTTATTTATTTTTTAAGAGAGAGCAAGCGAGAGAGAACCCAAACTGAGCTGGGGGGAAGGCAGAGAGCAAGGGACTAGCAGACTTTCCATTGAGCAGGGAGCCCGATGTGGGGATGTGGAAGTGGATCCCAGGATTCTGGGATCATGACCTGAGCCAAAGGCAGAGGCGTAACCGACTGAGCCACCCAAGGCACCCCAAGTCTGTACCCTTCTGTGTTTCCTCTATAATGTTCAGTCCCTGTGGGAGCCCAGACAGTATCAAAATTTGTTGAGCTTGAACTGTTTGGTGACTATTATCACTGGTTCCCCTGAGGCTCAGGTGGAACCAGTTCCCAGGAGAGGAGATACATAACAGATGGTCCCCCAAACCAGGGATGTTACGAAGAAGCAGATGGTGACAAAAAGTGAAGAGGTTTTTTGTTTTTGTTTTTGTTTTTATGACAAAGTGAAGAGGTGAAGGAGACTCTGATTTCATGTGTCTTTTATTTCCCCGCGGCCCTTTTATTTCTATTACCTCTGTGGAGCAACCCAGCTGAGTAAATAATTCAGCTCAAACCACAAACTTGAGCCCAGCACAGTCCCAGGCTCTGAGATGCATGAGATAAATAAGACACTTAGGAGTTCATAATGTATAAGAACAGGCAAACGGAATCACAAACACTCAATAGAGGGTTTGGTGGTGGTTTTTTTTTTTTTCTTTCAGTAGAAAAACACTAATGAATACTATTAGTGATAGTTAATCTTTACTGAGGTGTTGCTTGTTGCCAGGTGCTGCTCTCAGCATTTTACATGGATTAACTCGTTCATCAACATCCGTTGTAGAAATAAGCTTTGGGGAGCAAGGTCAGCCGAGTTAGCCCACACTGGCATTAGTGCACAGCCAGCGCCTAGCTTTCGGCGCCGGTTTCAGCTGGTGATGCGCAAAGCCCCTTTTCAAGAGCGTCCACCACGAGAGGATTTCTTAGCAATCATTTCCCAGTGACGGAAAATCCCAGCCCTGGGAGGACTGCCGTCCACTGACACTGCAAGAGTCTTTGGGCGGCTGTGAAGAATGATTTGTGCCAACCTTGTTTTTTGAATCTTCCTTTTGAGAGACAGAATTGGGCTTGAATGCGGCGTGGGATCCGGTGAGCCTTTAACTTCTCGCTCCGGGTTGCGGCTGCGCGTGCGTGCAGGGAGCTGTCCTCCTCCTCTGGGGAGAGCGCTGTCGCTGTCTCTGACCGGACAGACGCAGGACCCTGAGCCCCCCAGACCAGCTTCCTCTGGTTTTGCCAGCCCTCCCTCTCGCTCTTGCCCGCGAATGAGTAATCTCTGCACCATGAAGGAAGGGATGGGCTTAAGTCGTCTTGGGGTGGGGGTGGACGGGGCCAGCTGCGGTGATTGCGTTGGTGGATTTGAGCCCTGGGAGGACTGCTTTATTTCATTTCGGCCTCTCAGGAGAGTGGGCCGTGCGCCCGGAGGAGCTGCGGGTCCGATTGCACGGAGGCATCTTCGTATTTCCCTGGCTGTGATAAAGTCAGGTTTTTGTGTTTTGCTCTCGGGCTGGGGGCCGCTCAGAGAGGTGCTTCCATGCCCAGAATCAGGAGGAGATCTGGGCTGGGTGGGGTGAAACCGGTTCTGTGTGGCTGTTCTTGAGGCTTCACACCGTAAACCCGCTAGGTCAGATTTTGATTATATCTTGATTAATTTAATTTTCCTAATAGATAGCAATAGCTCTAGGTGGTGAGAGTTTCCAGGTATAGAAAAGAGTCCTTTCTTTTTTCATTCTTCTTCTTTTCTGTAACAGCAGTAAGCTTATTTCTATAAAAGAGAAGAAAGAAAACCAGCGATCCCAGCATGCTGCACTCCTCTCTCATTGGGGCAGGTAATGCAAAGGCATCTCCGGGGAACCAAATCAAGTTAAGTTCAAACTGGGCCAAGTACGAGTGCAAGGGAGTACGGGAAACTCCTTGTCCCTGAGGAAGTCCAGTGTATTTTAAGATTTCTGAGTGAGATTTGCCCTTGTAGCTTGCCTCTTCTCACTCTCTCTAGGCTCTCTCCTCCAAGCCACCAGCATCTGTCGACAACTACTGGGCCTCCCTGGCCCCATTCTACCCTACAGCCCCTTTTGACGGAACAGCCAACAATGATTTAAAAATCAAACCAGACCACAACCCCTTTTGCTTAAAAGTATCCAGAGGATTCCCAGTTACCCTCAGAAGGAAACCCACATTCTTTACTGTTGCGGGAGAGGCAGATTTGGTGTAACATTCATTGGTTGATGCTGAGACCTTCTGTCCCACTCCTCTCCTCCTCTGCTCAGGGTACACTGGCCTCAGACTTGTTTAATATGTTCCAGGCCCAGCACCTTTGCACCCCTGGGCCTCTGCCTAGAGCTGTCTGTCCCAGATCTGTATGCGGCTGGCACCTCTGCATTCAGATGACAGCTCAGACTCTCTAACCAGGCTTCTTAATGTGGACATCACCTACCCCTTCCAACTCATTCTCAATCCCGTTACTCTGCTTTATTTTTCTTCATAGCACTTATGCTTGAAATTTTGTTTACTAATATTTTATAATTAAAACATTAAACATGAAATATTTAAATAATAAATCAATGAATATAATTATAATGATATAATTGTTATCTATAACATTGTATTAATAGTAACAAAATATTTAATTATTTAAATATTAAAATGTTTATATTAAATTTTATTGTATTATTTACTTGTCTGTTATTTATTGTGCTCCACTTTCCCCACCATATCTAAGCCCCATGAATGTGGAGACCTTGCTCATTTTGTTAGTTCCTGTGCCTGTGAGAGTGCCTGGTGCATCGTAGGCACTCCGTAAGTATTTATTTAATAAATGAAGGAAGTTCAAGAAGAGTTGCCGTGTGCTTTCTTGCAGTGGGGGAAGAGAAGTTTAAAGCTGGCTTTGGACATTTATTGATTTAACATTTAATAAATGCAGTATTTACACTGCATTTTTCTAAGCATCAGTTACAACAGGGAACAGAACAGATAGGTCTCTGCTGTTATGGGGCTTACATTCTATAAAAGGAACAAAATGCGTACTGAGGAAGAGACCAACAGGGCGTGCCCACTTTAGAAAAACATGTTCAGAAAAATGTTCTTTGAAGAGTTGCCTTTTTCCTTGATACCTGAAGAATGGGCAGGAGGAGTGGAGGGGGGAAGTATATGCCAAACTTGAGGCAGGGAAAATCTTTGGTTGAAGAATAAGAGAAGTTGAGTTAAAGCAAGGGAGCAAGAGGAAGTGGCAAGGGATGCTATTGGGGAAATACTCAGGGCCTGGAAAAGCCATGGAAATCAACTTAGATTCATGCCAAGGGCAATGGGAACTCCGTGGAGGGGATTATGCATGGAAGTGATACGTTCCATTATATGTTTTAAGATTACTCATGCTGTTGAGTTAGGGGTGGATTGGATGGGGGCACCCATGAAAGAGGAGAGGCATATTTAATTGCAAGGCTCTTACAACAGTTCATACTTGCTATTGACCACCAAAAATAATGGTGGTAGCAGGAAAGGAGAAGTAACAAATTCAAGATATATTTTGGCAATGAAGATGGACTTTTTCCTAATTGTTTTGGGAGAGAGAAAACTTAGAACGGAAGATAGGTTTCTGGCTTGTTAAATTGGGAGAATGGATGCTATTTACATTACATTACATTATAGGTGCTGGATGGTTTATTCATCTGAGTGATCATCTAAACTCATCTCCCAGACCTCAAGGAGGATTGCAATAAAATAATCAAATACATATATTTTTACTTTTTCAAAGTTAAACTTTTTCAAATAATTTTAGTTTCACATGTAGTTGTAAGAAGTAGCACAGAATTCCCATATACCACTTACCCAGTTCCCCCCAATGTAACATCCTGTAAAACTACAGTATAATATCACAGGATATTCACATCTGTAGTCAAGATACAGAACATTCCCATTGCCACAAGAATCCCTCATGTTGCCCTTGTATGGCCACACCTACTTCCCTCTTACTCTTGCTGACTCCCAACGTGGCAACCACAAATCTTTCCTCCATTCCTATAATTTTGTCATTTAAAGAACATAATATAAATGGAATTAGCTAGTATGTGTATTGGTCATTGTTCTCCAGAGAAATAGAATAGGATGTGTGTATACACATGAGAAAAAAGAGATTTATTTTAGGGAATTGCCTCACATGATTGTGGAGGGTCAGTGAGTCCAAATTCTGATGAGGGAGACTGGCAGGCTGGGGACTCAGGAAAGAGTTGCAGTTCAAGTCCAAAGGCTAGAGAATTCCCTCTTACACTGGGGAGGTCAGCCTTTTGGTCTGTCATTTCATAACTGATTGGATGAGACCCAACCACATTCTGGAAGACAATCTACTTCACTTAGAGTCTGCCAATTTAAATATAAGTCTCATCCAAAGCATTCTCCTCGAAACATTCAGAATAACGTTTGACCAAATATCTGGGTACAGTGGACCTGACAATTTAACATTTCAAACTAATTGTCGCAGCACATAACATTTGAGATTGCCTTTTTTGCTCAGTATAATTTTCTTGAGATATATACAGGTTGTTACATTATCAATAGTTTGTTGGTTTTTCAAAAAAACAATAGAACAAATCAACGAAACTAGGAGCTGGTTCTTTGAAAGAATTAATAAGATTGATAAACCCCTGGCCAGACTTATCAAAAAGAAAAGAGAAAAGACCCAAATAAACAAAATCATGAATGAAAGAGAAGAAATCACAACCAACACCAAAGAAATACAAACAATTATAAGAACATACTATGAGCAACT
>PISX010030176.1:0-19049 GCA_004024625.1 Mellivora capensis | reverse complement strand
TATGAGTTCTAGTAGTTTGGGGGTGGAGTCTTTTGGGTGTTCCATATAAAGTATCATGTCATCTGCAAAGAGAGAGTTTGACTTCTTCATTGCCAATTTGGATACCTTTTATTTCTCTTTGTTGTCTGATTGCTATTGCTAGGACTTCTAATACTATGTTGAACAAGAGTGGTGAGAGTGGACATCCTGGTCGTGTACCTGATCTCAACGGGAAGGCTGTGAGCTTCTTCCCATTGTAACATTATAATTTTTAGAATAGGTGTACATCCTAATACAAAGACCAGCAAATCAATGTGGGCTGGGAACATGAGAAATGCAAACTGAGAGAAGGGCCAATGGCATCTTCAATTTCAACTTAAATCAGTATTTTTTATTCAGCATCTATTATGTCTGACACTTCATTAAGTTCATGAATATAAACGTAGCTAAGTCCTGGTCCAGTTGCTCAAGGATCTCTCAGAAGTCCAGTCAAAGAGATAAACATAGGACAGAAATTAATTATAATGCAGTTCCATTAAAGAAGTTTTATATATATAGTGCTTTGGGGAGCACACAAGGAACAATTAATTCTGTCTTAGAGATTCTGAGATGTGGTCAGAGGCAGCTGCAGAGAGAAAGGTACTGGTGACAGGTGCAGTTTTACCAATGTAAAGGCACAGAGGTGTCAGCTTGCATGGAATAGTCTGGAAACAGCAAAACCACAAGACCACATGGAGGGGAGGGGTGAGCTCAGTGGCCAGAGATGGAGACTGGGAAGGTTATAAGTGACTTTGAATGCCATGTTTTAGGATTTGAAATTCATCCTGGGAGTTACAGGGTGACACGGAAGACTTTTAAAGTGATAGGGTGAGGGCATAATGATAGTTTTATATCTGTAGAGTAGGATGATTGTAAGCTACACTTAGAAAAGAAAAACAAACCAGGGATGCCTGGGTGGCTCAGTCAGTTAAAAGTCCAACTCTTGATTTCAGCTCAGGTCATGATCTCAGTTGTGAGATCAGTCCCTATATTGGGCTCTGCATTGAGCGTGGAGCCTGCTTAAGACCCTCTCTCTCCTTCTCCCTCTGCCCCTCCCCCCTGCTTACATACACACTCACTCTCTCTCGCTCTTTCTCTCTCTCAAGAAAGAAAGAAAGAAAGAAAAAACCAGAGAGTAGAGGCCAACTCAGAAGTTTTGCCAATTAAGAGGTGGTAATAGACTGACTCAAGGAACTACAAGTAGGATTGAAGAGGAGAAGATGAGCTCTAAAAACTATTTTGGAGGACAGCTTAATGAATGCTTGTGTGGGGGAGATGGAAAGGAGCAACTAGGTGAGTAGGAGCTGGGACAGAAAGAGGTCATGGAGACTGAGGGACAGAATGGCAAAAGGGCAGAGGAGAAGGGATGGCAGGTTCAGCTGGTGCCATGTTTAGCTGAGAGACCTGTAAGGATCTCTAGAGAAGTATCCAGATAAGTTGGTCACTGAATACCCAGGTCTGAAGCTCCAGAAAGAGACATAGGTAGGAGATGTCCAGTTGGAGGTCATCTCCATATGGAAGGAAAATTTTTGTTAGAATTCTTTTGATGGTAATGGATAGAAAGTTCAATTCAAGCCACCTTAAAACAAAACAGTAAAAATGATGGAGGTTTGAATTCTATTAAGAATATCCAGGATAGTCCTAGGATAGTCTTGTTTCAAGCATGGCTGGATCAAGGATCCCAGTGACACTATATTATCTCGCCTCTTCTTTTTGCTCTGCTTTTTTCTGTATGTTGGCCTTATTCCAGACATGTTTTTTTTTTCCTAGATGGTAGCCGCATACTGTCAATCAGTCACTTATTTGTGATATTTTATCAGTCCATCCAGACTGAGAGGACACAGTTTTAGAACCTGTGTTGGGCAAGGCCAGGGCATCCCCAAAGAACTCTCCAGAGGCTTTTGGACTCATTTGGTTTGCAGCCTTCTGAAAGTTCTGCAGGGTTTTGAAAGTATCTGAGTCCATTCAGTGGAGTGACTGGTCATATTCACACCACAGTTCTTTTTCTGGAGTGAACTGATTCTAGTTCTGTTCTGGGCAAGGCTGGGGCACCTCAGGAATATCCACATTTAAGGGGTCAGCAAGGAGGAGACCATGAAAAAGCTGCTTCATTTATTTTCCTTCCAGAGGAACACCAGAATTATCAGACATCCTGTCTATCTCTTGCTCTTCTGTCTCTGGAGTCCTCTTCACCAGACAGCTAATTTCTTTAAAATGTTAAGCACTTCACCAGTTGCTGTTAACAGCCCCACAGTACATATCCAACCCTTATCAGGAAGATTAAACTATTAATATGGAGGAAGGGGACAGCAAAAGAGATAATCAAATTAAATTGATTTTTTTTCCCCAAGAAAAGCATAAGTCAGAACAGAGTACTCTATCTTAACAGCCTCTAAAGACACCTCTATCCAAGAGAATTAGCTCATTTTCTTTGAATCTTAGCATTAGAAGCTCCAGTAACCCTACAAGAAGATCTTTTGGTATCTTTTGAGTAGCTAACTCAAACATGGAGAGTTTAGGTCAAGTGAGAAGTAGGTGGGTACATTTATTCTTTCAATCTCATCATCTGAAATAATATCACTGCTCTGTTAGAGTTACTGTAAAAATTACATGACATAATGTTTGTCAAGTGCTTCAAATGATCATGGCGTATAGTGGCAAACTTAATCATATGGTATCTATTAATAACTAGTTACCTAAAATCCTTCAAAAGTACTTTTTTGTTTTGCTATCCTAACTAGTGTTGGGGAACACTGGTATTTGCCTTCAGGAAGCTTTTGTTGAAGTGAGACCATACACAAATAAGCAATTAAAATACAAAGCATGTGTAGGGGATTAAAATAGGCCACTTTTGCATAAGGATTATTTTGAATGAGGCAAATGAGAACCAATAGCCTCAGCAAGATCCCTTCCAGGAGCTTCCCTTATCAGACCAAAGCAAAACTATTGAGAAATGAGGGCTACCATAAATCCTCCCTCCCACGGAAGTTTCACGATCATGAGAAAGACAGAAGGTCAGCAATGATGTGGACGTGGAAAAAACCATCCTCCATTAGTCTCCTCACATATTTACTTTCCCTAACTTGCCACCCTTGGAAATCTAAAGCCTTCTTTGTCTTATCACTTCTGCACACTTATTGTTCTTTGTTAAGATGCACTATAAGCCCAAGTTCTAATCACCCCTTTGAGTTACTCATCACAGGTTTCCTCCTATGTGTGTGCATGCTGCACATGTGAATAAAATCTGTTTTTCTCTTGCCAGTCTGTCGTTTGTCAGCTTAATATGCAAGCCTTAAGCAGGGCCTCCTAGAAAACATAGAGAGTAGAGGAGAAAGGTTTTCTTCCCCCTCCCCCCGACATGTGTCAAATGGGAATAAATGGTACAGAGAAAAATAAAGCATGAAAGTTGACAGGAGTGTGAAGGAGGAGCGTGGTGATTTAAAATTGGAAGGTATACAAGGGGTGTTTCTGAGAACATTTTTTTTTCCTGCCACTTAGAGCTGAGGGCATCCTGAGGGCTATAGCAATTTCCTAATAAGTCTTGGCTGTTGTCTTGGAGAGCTTGTGTTTGGTAGCTAATACAGATGAGTAACCAGAAGATGACACTACGTATGTGAACGTAGAATGCACAGACAGCTGAAGAAACACATGGGGTGTCGGGCAGACAACAAGGTTAGTCAGCTCATGGAATGCCTTTTGTGCTATGATTCCTGGTCTCCTTGAATGCTCTGACCCAAGCCAGGTTGAGACACAAAGTGCTCCACCTTAGTCCCTCACATGGCTGTTTCAAGATAAGGCTCTTTTAATGAGACTTCACAAAAGGTTATTGGATCATAGGGAAGTAGACCTAGGGGAACAGTAAGCCTAGAATCTCTGCTGCTCAGTAAGATAGCCACTAGCCATGTGTGGCTTTTTATAGCTAAGTTTATCAGAATTACATAAAATGAAAAATTCACCTGTTTAGTCATGCTAGCCACATGTGGCTATAGGGCTTATAGTACTGGACAGTGCCGATCTAGGACTTTCCCATCACTGCACGAAGTTTAATCTGCTGCACTGGCCTAGGTAATATGGCTCGAGCCATATGCTGCTCAGACTTGAATGTGCATAGAGATCACCTAGAGATCTTTTTAAAACGCAGATTTTGATTCATTAGGTCTGGAGGTGGCACCTAAGAATATGCATTTCTGCTAAGCTCCCTGGTGATGCTGATGCTGATGGTTCATCAGCCACCCTTTAGTAGCAGGGACTTAGAAGCCACAGCATGTTCCCCATTATTCATAGGAAAGAGATGGTGCCCAGGGGGCTTCTGCATTAACTCCTTCCACACACACCCTGGATTTTATTTCTCCCTTCAAGGTAAAAAAACATAGAGTATATTAATCCCACTGTCCTTTACTAGAAGCTCATGGCTTATGGACAAGTGCATGGATTAAAGAATCAGAATGCCTATTTTAAATTCCTGGCTTTAGAAATCTACTAGCTGTGTGAACTTGAGCAAGTTACTTAACCTCTCTGTGCCTCACTTTCTATAATCAAAATAGAACAATATCTTCTAATGTCTGAAACTTTGGAAGTGTCTTATAGATGCTAGAAATTTTATTTATTAATCAAAAAGGTTTTGTTGCAAGGCATATTTTTTCGTACATCTACTCTGTGCTAGGAACTAAAAAACACAGTGATGATCCTTACCTAGAAAGGTTCCCAGGTAGAACTGCAGATGTCTGACATCAGTATAGGTCTTTGGGAATGAAATATTATGAAATATCATATACTTTGTGGAATAAGAAAAAGATGTCTCATTGTGGCACATTTCTACAAAAATCTATGCTTTTATTCTGCTGCTCAGTATTTTTGTTGACATTATAGGGCAGCCATGCTTGCAGCTTGGCCAGTAAGATAAGGTTCCTACATGTGCAATTGGAGTCCTATTTAAGGAAAGGCAGTCCAATGCGAACATTATTAAGAGCAAATTTATGTTTTCCTGGCTTCTCTTAAAAAAGAAAAGACTTTATTTGAGAGACAGAGAGAGGATGAGTGGGAAGAAGGGGTAGAGGGAGAGAGAGCAGGGAGCCCAGCAAAGGCTTGATCCCAGGACCCCGAGACCCCCGGTCCCTGGGACCATGACCCAAGCCAAAGGCAGACGCTTAACAGAGCCACCCAGGCGTCCCTTTACTGGCTTCTTTAAAGAGCATCTCAGAAGATACAATTTATAACTCAGAGCAGTGTTTTAGGTCTTTTTTCTGTTCCTCCCAATTCCCTTTCTCATTCTTACCTTCTCACCAAATCTTTACCTGGAACCAAGCCCATGATTCTTTCCTGCCTCTTTCTTCCTGTTTCCCACTCATATAGTGGGCCCAGACGTTGCCTCTCCCCCCTGCGCATCCCTCACTCAGCAGCTGTTTCCTATGACATCCTCCTCATCCAGTCTTGAAGTTCACTGGCCCACTTCCTTTCAGGAAGCCTATGCTCCTGGCCTTCTCTACATCTTGCCACCTGCTGGGAGAGGAAGTGTAGCTGTAGCTCTCACTGCTTCTGGGTGGAAATCTGTCCAGTTCTCCAGTTCCAGGGGAGAGCAGAAACTGACCCTGAAAGCAAAACTCCTTCCTCTGTAGAAAAGAGTGTGGAGAGTACGGTGGACAGAATTCTAAAATGTCCCTAAGATCCCTGCCTCCTGGGGTACACACCCTGTATTATGTCCAGGACTATGACCATGCTAGATTTTCCTGTAGTTAGGTTGTGCTACATGCTATGGACTTTAAGAAAAGGGGATCACTCAGGGGGATCTTGAACTAATGAAGTGAGCACTTTAAAAGCAGAGGGTTTTCACAGATATGACATTGACATAGCTATGGACTAACTTATCATTTGGTGGAACAGAATGTAGAATCCTAAAGTAGGTCCTAACATATATGATAATTTAATATTTGACTGAAGTTGTGGGTAATTTAATACATGGTGCTGACACCTAGCTATCTAAATGGAAAATAATAAAATTGGATCCTTCCCTTAAACCATTAAAAGAAACCTTTTAGATATATTATACACATAAGTATAGTAATAATAAAATTGTTTTACTGTATAATTTAAGAGATTATGTGTATAATCTCAAGCAGGGGAGATCTTAACCAAGATTGGGAACCCAGAAGTTATTAACAACATGTAGATATATTTGATGTCAATAAAACCAAAGATAAGTTGAAAAAAATGGTCACGTAATGATACTTTGGTGATTAATATCTACAGTAAAAAAAAAAAAAATGAGCTCTTATAAGTAGACAAGAAAAGATTACCCAAAAGAAAAATTAGTAAAAAAGATGAACAGGCCATTTAAATAAGTGCAAATAACCATGTGAAAATGATCAATTTCACAGTAAAATGAAAATGCATATTAAAATAATAAGATAGTCACCTTTCTCCACACAAAACATTTAAAATCTTTATCTTCAGTTGTTAGTATGGATGTTGGGAGTTGCATATACTCTTAAACATTGCTAATGGCAATAGGAATTGCTATAACCTGTTAGAAACAAATCACTGAATAACTGTAATAATTAGTGTATATATATAATTTGTAATTTTCAAATTATAATCTATATGAATGTATAATGTGTATTTGTTTATAATTATAATGTACATTACTAAAAAAAAATAGTAAACTGCATGGCAAAGCAAACAAAACAAACACACAATAGCAGAGAGTTTTCTCCACTTGGTCACTGAGGAGTCTGCTCCAGACTCTGCCTACCCAGATCCCCTTCCTGCACAGGTCATGTACTTTCACAACCCCAAGAATTTGCGTGTGCTCCTCCCCTGGCCCTAACCCCCTCTCCTCTTCCCTACTTGTCTTTCAGGACCCAACCCAAGACTCCTCCCCTGCACACCTCCAATTTGCCAGTCTCAGAAAGGCTAATCCCAAGCTCAAGGTTTTGTAGCTCATTAATGGAAACAGGGCCTCCCAACAGCCTTGCTCATTCTACTGCTCCACATTCAGGGAAGAAGGGAAACAAACTCTTTGCTAGGTCAATAATCAACCTCAAATTTGTCCTTTTTGCCTAATTCTCATTTCCAGATGGCAGGTTTTCCTAAAGCAGGCACACTGAAACCTAGCCAGGCTGGCAGCCCTAATTCTATAGGAGCCTCTGGCTGTGGATTTCTAACAAAGCTGGAGCTGCGAGGTGCTGCCGGAGGCCCCCAGTGAGAACCGGAGGGCCCTGGGCTCTTCCCACGGGATCCTTGATCGTGTTCTCATTTCCTCCTCCAGAAAGTGGGGCTAAAATAAGCCCAGGGACTGAGGAAGGGGTGAGTCAGAGCTCTCAGAGTGAACAATCACTGCATTGCAGCTCCTTGTAAGAAACATCTCCCGTGGGCCTGGGTTGTTTATGCCAAGACCTGATAAGTCTGAAAAATGAGCTCTCTGAAGACAGGGTGGCAGCAAGCTCCCCTTCTTGGAGATGGCAGGGTACTTCAAAGTGTGGAAACTTCCTGTACTTAGGATAAAGCAAGGGCACAGATCCCTCTGAGCTGCAGAAGGTGGTGACAGGGAGGAGGAGCCTGGGCTGGAAACCAGGTGACATGAGGTTTAGTCCCAGCTATTGACAATACCCAGGTGACATGAGGTTTAGTCCCAGCTAAGGCAAAACCCTTTACCTCTCTGGGTCCCCTTTTGCTCACTTGCAAGATAAAAACTTAAGTCTGGATGATTTTCAAGTTTCCCTTTGGCTCTGGAATTCTTTTCAGTTTATCTGAGCAGCTTCTCAAGTGCCAAGTCTCCTGGTTCACTGTCAGGTCCTAGACTGGCATGGGATGTTAGCTGCAGAGAAAGGAATGCCGACATGACCCATGGCACACTCCCACGAACCAGGCTCGATCAGCCCCCATTGATTGGGTGCCTCTCCTGTGCCAGGCATCTGGAAGACAGCTGGGGATGCGGGGGGGGAAAGAGAGAGGCTCCCTCTCTAGCTTCTTGTCCAGCAGACAAGAGTGTGCACAGAGATATGGACAACAAGAGTGTGCACAGGGATATGGACAACAAGTCGCACCAATGGCTTCACTAAGCCCTGACAAAGATACACACAAGGAACTTAAACTGAAGAACAGTCCACAGGAGTACAAGTGACAGAGGGCTTCAGTCAGTTAGTAGATTTTTCCCCACCTCAACCAGAAGTTTTGATGAGAGAGAGGTCAGTATGGAATGACCAGAGAGGTCAAAATTCATTTTCCTCAGATGATCCAGCATTTTAATATCCATATAGTTTTCTCCAGACAGCAAAAGTAGTTCAAGATGGTTTTCATCTCTGAGTATCACCATAATTGAGAGAAAAATTGTTCTCATGCTGTGATAGGGGCTACTCAATTGAGAATGGTTTTTGTTTTTTGTTGTTTGAGAGAGAGAGAAAGCGCACGTGCGCGCACACCACACACACACACACACACACACACACACACACACACACACACACGGTTGCAGGTGGGAGATGGGGAGGGAGAGAGAAAATCCCAAGCAGGCTTCCATGCCCAGCACAGGTAGCCAGACACAGAACTGAATTTCATGATCCTGAGATCATGACCTGAGCTGATATCAAGAGTCTGATGTTCAATCGATTGAGCTACTCAGCCACCCCTCAACTAAGAAAACTTTTAATCTCAAGAGTAAGAGATTGAATAATGCCTACTGAAGATTCTAGTGAAGATTCTAGCCGTATTATGCTCATCATCCAATATATTTACCACAGCTAGCACTTCCAATATGCCTTTCAATCATTTAAAAACATTTATTTAGGACATTGCATCTTAAACCACATTTAAAACAAATATTAAAAATTAATTACAGATTTTAATATTCCAAAAACCATGAGGCTTCATTTAATTTTGTGATTTTTCTCACTAATGAGGGGTTTTTTTTGCCTTCAAGTTTTTGTTTTGATGCTTTAAAAATTAAGTGAGTAAACTTTGAGATATACACATGGAAAATGAATAAAATATACATACAGAAGATGAATAAAACATATATGCATACATATATATTAAATAAATAAATAAATATAAAACCACCAGATTTTATCATCTTATAGATTTCCCTCCTTTTCCTGAGCTCATCTAAATCACGTGTTTCTCATTTGTAACCACAGCTGTAATGCAGCATGGGAAGCACGCTGGGTGCTACCTCATACACAGTGTTCATTGGTGTTCATCCTAATTGTGATTTAGGAATTTATTCCACAAATATCCATGAGTCTGTACATGTGCCAGGTCCGTATCAAGCACAGAAAGAAGGTGGCTGGCATGTGGTGTCCCATCCCAGGACCAAGAGGGAGACAGACATGTAAACAGATGAAACAGATCAATTACAGTCTCTGTTAATGGACAGCTCTGCCCACTGGTTCCAGGACACAGAGGAAGGAGGGATTCATCTGAAGAAGGAGACGGAGTTTGTCAGTCAGCGTGGTGGGAGAGGAGGTGACTGTTCTACCACAGGAAACAACGTGAGTGGAGCATGCAGGCTCTAGTGAGCAGGCTTTTGCTGTGCTCTCTGGCGAGGGCAGAATTCGGGAAGGAACTGGACTTTTTCCTTGGGTGACAGGAGAACCATCAGAGTCCTGTAAGCTCAACAAATGTAAGGAGACAGTTGACTGAACCATCAATAAGTATTTTCTAAAGTAATGAATCAAAAAAATTTAGAGGGATTATTGTTACAGTGGAATACAAGTTTTGGGTTTACATAGAAATATTTCATAACCACATGTGACAAATAATAATAATTCATAATATTTATAGCCTTCTGAGCACTGTACATTCATTTATCATTTATCACCACAAAAATCCCCTGAGATAGATACTCGGACTACTGAGAGGGAGTAGAATTTAATTACGATGAAGCCATGCTTTGAAGCTAAACTGTTTGTGTTAAAATCCTGACTCCACACTTATTAAATGTGTCCTTTTAGGCAAGTAACTTTCTATACCTCAGTTTTCTTCCTTTTATAATGGGTTTTTAAAAGTGCCATGGGGTTGTGAAAAGGATTAAATGAGATTCTACATGTACTTGTTTAGAACAATGCCTGTCCAAACCATGATGTTTAATGGGTATTGACCCACTATTGACCCATTTCACCTAGGAGGAAACTGAGGTTTGGGGATAGAGAGTCATGTTTCCAAGTAACATGGTCAAGAAGTTGCAGATCCTGAGCTCAGTTGGGAATGTTAATCTACTTGGTCATTGTTACCTTTAAGACTCTGATTAATTAATTAATGGAGTCATCAAACATTTATTCACTTATTAAGCCTCTAGTAAGGGTCAAGCATGGTATTTTGTCATTTCACATGAACTATCTCAGGTGCTGTCCACCACACAATGTATCACTAGTCCAGGTTTATAAGTGAGAGTGTCCATGCTCAGGGGAGTTGAGTCACTTGTCCAAGACCATAGCGTTGCTGTTGACTCCCCAACGTCCAGTCCACACCATCTGCAGGAGCAGGACTTGATTAGTCTCAGCTAATCATGAAAATCATATCCCAGTCTCCAGCAGGAGAACCCAGGCCTAAGCCAATTAGTGCACAGCATTCTGTTGGCCACAGGATTAGCTCAGAAATGAGTGTAAATTTGGATCAAAAAGGTACAATGGAAGAATTTTCTACAGCTTCTGCAAATATTGTCCAGTCTTTAGAGAAATCCTTAGTGGGAGACTGTCCTGTCCTCTGATGTTGAGTGTGGGTCTGAGGTGCTGTAGACTTCTTGCTATCATCCTGAGGATGCCCACAGTGCAGGGCATGGGCATGGCCAGGAGAATCACAGAGACCACTGGATTAAGCTAACCCTGAAGCTTCCATCTGTGTGGGCCAATAGATGTACTTATTCCAAAGACATGAAAGATTTCTGCATAGCCAGCAAAAAAGAGAGGTGGGGTCCAAGTCCAAGTCTGAACCAGGACGACTCTCCAATCCATGCCTTCCTACAGTGCTTGGCTGCAGACATGGCTCTTCTACCCAAGTTGTTTACCATCTGGCAGAAGGCTTTTGGCATTCTGCTACAGTGGCAGATTTGATCATCAGTCACAATGCCAAAGTAATGTGGTTTGAGTCATTGTTTATCTGTTGGTCTAATTCTTCCATAATAAATATGCATTGCTTAGATAATAAAAACAACAAAGGGGAAAATTCCATGTGAGGCAAAGATAAAAAAGCTCTGCTAAAAAAGAAGGCTTATATAAAGATAAAGCTGTATGATGTGCGTCTGGCATGTTTTAAAAAATGCTAAACTGAATTGGGCCAAAGAACAGAGCAAGGCGCCGAGCCTTTTATCACACACTAGGCACCAGTTCCCTTGGAGACCTGATTATTAATTAGGAGGAGCTGGTGGTAGCTATTATCAAACTTCCCTGATTTCCCGCTATCAATAGAGGAGCTTACAGAGAAATGCCCTAATCAAGACAGCTTCTGAAGACAATGGGTCCAGCCAAGAGAGATTTTAGTACTTTAGAGAGGTCCTACAAGTTCAAGTAATTCTTAGACAAAGTCAAAGAGGATATCTGCCATCCATTAGAAGTTCGGTTTAATGCTGTGTTTTTGTGTGGATTTGTCTACTTGAGGAAGGAAGTCCCTCACACCAGGGGTAGGCTTGTGTTCATGAGGTTGTGCTGTATTAATGGACGGTAATAGGGTATGCTGAAGCCAAGAGACGACAGCCTTCTGAGGAGGTAGAGGGCCCTGCCCAGTGCCAATCAGCACTAGCTGCAAAGTGGGGAGGAGTCATTTCTGCAAAGAAAAACCAAACAAATGAAGGTTTATTGGGAAGCAGATGGAGTCCGTCCATTGTAGGGTCCTGGTACAGTTGTTCTAAGGCCTTCTTTAACTTTAGGCCTTCTGACTTTGGTTCCTCACCTCAAACATATTAAATTGCCCCTGCATCCCACATTAAATGGAATTTATATATGATAAATTATAAAATTACATTATAAAAGTTTAAAAATTATAAAAATTGATGTGATGCATTTTGTAGACACACTAACCACAACATTTATTAATTTAAATTCTACCACTTTCATATTTCAGAGCCAATAATTGTGTATCTGAGATCTCAAGGATTTCCCTAGGCCCTTGGAAAGATTGTAGGCCCCAGCTCCTGTTACCATGGAACAGGATGATAACAGATGAAACAGCCCTAGTGGATGGCAAGAACAATTGTCCGTCTAGTGGGCCAGTAGGCAATGAGTGGTTACATGCATCTCTGTTTTTCTTAGTCCATGGCAAATAGTGCGCACTCAGTGGTTGCAAGCAGATTGATGATGAGATAGGAGAGGAAGGGACCCAGATCAAGGTTGTTCAGGCAAGTAAGGTGCATGTGTAGACCAAAAGTTCTGGGCATTCCATCCCACACAGAAATCTCATGCATTTTCTCAATTCCATTTCTGTAGGTGTAGGAGAGTGGCAGCATACAGATAAACTAAAGAAAAACCAAAAACCTGTCTATGTGCCAGGCACTGTGCTAGTCTCTCTTATATGTAATGATTTCAAGGAAATCACAACAACCCTGTGCAGTAGTAGCACTTCTATTATATTTTACAAAAGAAGAAACTGAAGATGGATGGGACATGAAGAAGTCCCACAGCAGAGCAAGAACGTAAAGTTTTGTGAGACACGCAGGGCCCACCCTTCCCTGGAGAGTTTTCAAACGAGCAAGTGAGTGCAGTGTCAGGGAAGGGTGAGGGAGAGGTGGCCAGAACCCTCTGGAGCAAATTTCTAGAACCTTGGTTTCTCAGGATCCCTGCCTTTCTGGCAAATTTCCTTTCTGCTGTCCTCTGAGTGCCCTGTTGAGTCTCTGGCTCCCCAGAATTGACCTCATCTACCCCTTCATCACTAAGGACAGATCATCTTGCTGGGCTTTGCCAAGGGCATTAATAAAATAGCTCCTGTCATTGTAGCCACACAAAGGTAGACAAGGAAATTACTCTCAGTCAAAAAGCAGAAACCCACTCTCCAGCTGGAGCTCAATTCCTGACCCTCCCATCCCCAGGGGCATAGGTTAAGATACCTTTTCTCTCCTTTTATTAGATTAGTTTCAGCCTCAAAGACAATCCCTCCTTTGAGCCATACCCATGTTTACCTGCTATTGTTTCTAACCTTAGACAGATGACAAACATCATGGCAACAAAGCTCAGAGGAAAGATCAGTGTCCGGAGGCAGACAGGCATGAGCAGGCACCCCTACCCTGCTGCTTGCTTGCTAGAACTCTGATTTTGAGCAGGTCGCTTGAGGTCAGCTTCCTCATCTGTAGAGTATTGATGCAGTAAAAATCTGGCAAATGCATTAAATTACCTGGGAATTCTTGTGGTTTTGGAGGAAGTATAAAGCAGAGAAGCAAGAGAGATGCCTTTATTTTCTCCCAGGGATGAGGTGGAAGGCAAGAGACAGACACTTTGAGCTGAGAGCACAGACCGTGCAAAGCCTAGAGACAAATGAAGTCTAATAGAGCTGGGTCATAGACTATGGGGAAGGGACAAGGGGAAGTAAATCAAGACTAGAGAGCTCAAGCTAATCCACATAGTTCAAAGCCATAAAAGGACTTAGCATATTATCATAAGAAAAATGAGGAGTCACTGAAGGGTTTTAAACAAGGGAGCAAAAGGGCTCATTTATGTTTTTATAACTTCACCTTGCTGGAGAAGAAAATAGATTGCAGAAGGTCAAGGCTGTAGATAGGCAACCCTGTTAGGAGGCTGACCAACCAGTCTGGTGATGGAGTGGCAGGTTTGACCTGGGAGGTGGAAGCGGGTATAGAGGAAAGTGTCCCATTATCTGTCACTTGCTCGTTCTTCTGTTTTCAGCCATTTATGGAGGGTAGTAATGGTACCCTCATCCCGGAGCTGTTAGGGGATTCAGTGAGATCATGCACGCAGAGTACATAGCACAGTGTCTGCCACATAGTGAGTGGAAGCAGTTGTCATCATCGGTGGTAGCAGCCGTGGTCACAGGATGCACTCAGAAAATGTAACACATGCAACCAATGAATAAGCACAAGGAAAAGCCCTTTGGAAAATGAAATCCTGGTTAATAGGTACAAATGGTCTGAGGAGAAGGAAGTGGAGAGGTGGGGAGACCTGTTGTCTAAGGAAGTCGATGTGCCTGCATGGTGAGCTCTCCTGATAAGTAGGGCATGGAGAGGAGGTGTCCAAAATGTGGCAGGTGGGCTGGGCAGGCTGGAGCCCCTTTGAAGAGGGTCTGGAAACAGAAACAGCCAGGTTGGTAGGAAGGCTATTTTTAGTTTGGTAAAAGAAATCTACAGAAGAAGTATAACCTGTGACCAGAGTCTTCTTTGCCTCTGTCCTCCCTGCCAGGAGAATTAATCACTGGGTCAGGAGGGTGGGAGCTAACACTGGTTGAAGGAAATAAAAACTATTGAGAGTGTCTTGTTCTGTTTAAATGCATTCAAATCTTATTGTTTAGACATTCATTTCAAACTAGGAATGTCTTTATTGTTTTTGCTGATTTTGAAGGAATGTATGTTCATTATAAAACTCTCAAGCTATCAATAGGAACTATTTTGAGCACTAACTTTGTGGCAGGAAGTTGGCGTAGAGCCTTATTCGTATTTATGTCATTTAATTATCACCGCAGGGGCACCTGGGTGGCTTGGTTGGTCGATTGAGCCTCTGACTCTTGATTTCGGCTCAGGCCTTGATGTTGAGATCATTAGATCAAGCCCCCATAGGCCGTCTGCTTAGGATTCCCTCTCTCCCTCCCCCACCTCATGGGTGTGCACTCACACACACTCTCTTAAAAAATAATACAAACACATAAATAAATAAATAAACAAACAAAATGATCTCCCCAAACTTATTGTGCAGGTAGTGTTTACGCATTTTACAGCTAATGAAGCTGAGGCCAAGAGAAGATAAGCAACTTATGCACAGTTGCCCAGCTATGTTCATGACTTGCTAGTTTAGGAAGGTTACTTAACCAACTCCCTGAGCCTTGGTTGTTTTCACTTGTTTAGGGAAGATGATAACCAGACCGTGGGCTCAATCCCTGGAGCCATGCTCTGGTTTGAAACCTGATTCTCCCATTTAATAACTTCATGTCTTGGGGACAGTCACATAACCATGTGCCTCAGTGCCTCCTCTGTAAAATGGGGATATCAATAGTACCCGCGGTTGTTGTGAGGATCCAATTAGCTAATACATGTAAAAGGCATAGAACAATACCCAGTATGTGGTGACTGTTAACTGACATTAGCATTATTGGTTGTCGTCACTGTTGGGGTCAGGCGAGAGAGGGGAGAACCATTCAAAATGACGGACACCTAAGATGGCCGTGGTTCCCGCCATCACCCTCCTGCGACGACCACGTCAGACCCGGGAAACAGAAACTCAAACGGGAGACAAAAACCTTTCTCCTCCCACCGACGAACTAATGAGGAGCCCCGCAGCTGAATTCGGCCCTTAGGTCTCAGTACCTCCTCTTCGGACTTCCCCAGCAGAACCCCATATAAGCCCTTACCTCTTTGCTTCACGGGCAACTTCCGGACTCTCTTTCCTCCGGAGTCGCGGAACCTCGCTCAAGGGTGCTTGCAATAAAGCCAGTCCTCGAATGCTCGCTTGCCTTGGTGCCTTTATTCCATTCAATCGGTCCGCGATAAAACCTAACAGTCACGTTCATATGCTCTTTTGCTAAAAGAATGTCAGTTATCCGGGCAAGGTTCATTAGAGGGAAAAGAATGGGATTTTAAGGGCAGGCAGATCTAGTTTGAAGAATAAAGGAGCTAACAACTGTGAAACACTCAGCACAGTGTGTGGAAAAGACTAAGTGCGGATGTCCATTATTTATTATCTATAAATTCCAGAGCATGTGCTCTTAACTGCTATTTGCAGCTTCTTCACCCTGCATTATGGTGGCTAACATCTTATTATCCAGGGGCAGACACTGTTAATAGCTTCTCTCCCATCCTTTCAGACTTTTGAAACAACCACATAAACTTGTTTCTGTTATGCCCCCAAAATGGGTCTGTGATTAAAGGAGCGAGACTGATATAAAGCGAAGGTCAAGCAAAGCTTTATTTTGCACCAAGCATCAAGAATCTAACCAAACGTTCGGGGACACACCTCTTACAAGAGAGGGCGACCCTTCCCTGTTTCACAGACTAGCTTTTAAGCGCAAAGGCCATGCGGTTGGGCCCGGCCACGCACAGGTGGCCAATGAGATTGTAACACACACAGGAAACTCCACAGTGATGCTAGGTGACCAATTGCATTACAATTTACCCTAGTAGACATTTGAACCAGCCTATTACACCTTGATTAGGATTGGCGCCAAAAAGGCTCCAAAGGGGGGCGGGGCTACTCCTTGGTAGCTAGGGAGACAGTATGCAAACCCCCACTGATCAGATGTCTCCACCTGGCCTGACCCACACTTGTATTTGAGCTTTGTTACCTGAGGCTGGTTTCCGGGACTTGTTTTTAAGTAAATCCCCTGGGGGAAGGGGAGCAGGGAAGCCTCTGGCTAAAATATAAAAATATAAAATAGGTCCTTACAGTTTCCATGTGATTTTCACTTTTAACTATGGGTTAAATGTACTGGATGTGAATTCTGGCTTTGGTTCGTAGTACTGCATGACCTTAGGGAGGCTACTTGCCCCAGTTTCTTCATCTGCAAAATGGGGATAACAACATCCATCCCTTGAGTGGTAGTAAGGACAAATTTGATAATTTAAGACACTTATAACTGAACCTGGTCACATGGGTTTAAAAAAGACTTAAAACAGATATCCCACACAATAGCGAGATTAATCCTCATAAATCGGATTGTGTTGTTTTCCTGCTTAAACTCTGAAATGTTCCCAGTGCATGAAATGTTCCCATTCTTATGCCCTACCTTGGTCTATGTGAGAGTTTTCAGTGGCCTGGAAAGTGTTATTTTCATTCTTCACCTGAGTTCCAAACTGAGGAAGCCATAGATGAATATTTTTCACACCTTTGTTTGGAGTATATGGCATAAGCCTGTGGAGAAATAGGTTGAAGGGGGCGCCTGGGTGTCTCAGTCTATTAAGTGTCTGCCTTGGCTCAGGTCCAAGGGTCCTGGGATGGAGGCTCCTGTGGACTCCCTGCTCATCGAGGAGCCTGCTTCTCTTTCTCCTGCCAGCTTGTGCTCTCTCTCTCACTATTTCTTTCTCTCAGATAAATAAATAAAACCTTAAAAAAAAAAAGAAATAGGTTGACATCTGAAGGAATTATAGACTGCATGTGTTCCTCCAAATTCATATGTTGAAGCCCTGACTTTCAATGTGGCTGTATTTGGAGATAGTGTTGTTAAAAAAGATAAATAAGGTTAAATGAGTTCATAAGGATGGGGTCCTAATACTATAGGACTGATGTCCTTATAAGGAAGAAGAAGAGGGACACCTGGGTGGCTCAGTTGGTTAAGCCACTGCCTTGGATTCAGGTCATGATCCCAGAGTCCTGAGATGGAGTCCCACATCAGGCTTCCCCTGCTCTGCAGGGAGCCTGCTTCTCCCTCTCCCTCTGTGTCTTCCCCTGCTTGTGCTCTCTCTGTCAAATAAATAAAATCCTTTAAAAAAATAAATTTAAACAAAGGGAGAGAAGGGGACATGAATATGCACAGGGGAAAGACTGTGTAAAGACACTCAAACAGCGTGGCTTCTGGCTATCTGCAAACCAAGCATTCACTAGAACCCCACCATACTGATCTGGAATTTCCAGCTTCCAGAACTGTGAGAAAATAAACTTCTGTGGTTTAAGCCACCCAGTCTGTGATACTGTTACGGTGGTCCTAGCACACTGATACAAGAGGCTTGCTAAGACAGCACCCAAGAAATTGTCTGATTTACAGGTTCATAGGCAGATGTGGACAACCTCAGGCTTCCTCCTGAAGGGCTTGACCATGTAAAATTTATGGCAAGGAGGGACAGAGAATATCTGCCTCCTTTAGGTACTTTGGATGCTAAAGAAGAGAGAGGATAGGCGAGGGTTCATTTTCTAAAAGTCACACATTGGATAAATCGTTCTTTCTTCTAAGGAAGAGTGGGTGAAGGATGAGGACTCCAGAACTACTATTCCAGTTGCATCCTTTGGAGACATGAGGAATGGAGGATTGAATATCCCTACTGAGAACTTACAAGACCTGGGATGATTGGCCTCTTGAGTCTTTCTCTTATTTGGTCTTAACCTTCTTCTTGCTGGCCATATTCCAGGCACACGATCTCCTTTCCATTTCTGAGTTCCCTCAAGCACTTTACCCATTCCAGGGTTCTTTGCACTTGCTATTTCCTCTGCCTGAAACATCTCCCTCATTCTCATGCTTCATGCCTCTGTCCATATGTCATCTTCCCAATGAGTCTTGCCCTAGCCACCTTACTGAAAGTGTCCACCGGAAGTTACTTGCTCATTTAAGATCATGCCATTTATTTTCTTCCTGTATAGAACTTAACCAAATCTGTAATTACCTATTACATTTTATTTGTGTACGTTATATGTCTCTCTCAAGAATGTCAATATCCCAGAGTTCCTAGAACATCGCTGGTGTTTAATAAACATTGGTTGAGTCCATGTTAAGAAAAAGAAAAGCAATTCCTGATATCGAGGAGCTGGCCTGGTGCTGGTAGAGAGGTCCTGGTATTCTAGGAGCCAGCTTGGAACTCACAGCTAGGTCTGTTGAACTCAGACAATTTCATGGAAATGCCAATAGTAGGTGAAGTCACTCTATCACAGAACAATTAAAAGCATGACCACAAAAATAAGCAAATATCCTGAATCATATGAGTGACTTCTGCTTCTTTTCCAATTGCTCCTTCAGCCTTGCTCCTGTCTTCCCTCCCTATAGATAAGATTTATTAAAATATCCAAGGAGAAATAACCCCCGCTTCTTGACAACCTCTAATCCAGAGCAAAGTTCACTTCCTTTTATCCTTCCCCAAATTACAATACTAAAGCCAAATCCTTTAAACCTTTCTAAAACACTTTTACTTTCTCTGATTGACTTATTTCACTAAGCATGATACCCTCTAGTTCCATCCACGTCGT
>PISX010030175.1:0-19045 GCA_004024625.1 Mellivora capensis | reverse complement strand
TAAGAAACCACCAGAGCCACCCAGCCTTCAGCGCCCACCACCCTGACCGGCCAGCAGCCATCAACAGCGAGGCCAGACCCTCCACCAGCGAAAAGATTAGGACTCGCTGAAAACTCAGATGATAGCCTTTTTTAGCAATAAATTATTTATATATATATTTTTTAAAGATTTTATTTATTTATTTGACAGAGATTACAAGTAAGCAAGAGAGGCAGGCAGGGAGAGAGAGGAGAGCTTTCTGCTGAGCAGAGAGCCCAATGTGGGGCTCGATCCCAGGACCCTGGGAACATGACCCGAGCCGAAAGCAGAGGCTTTAACCCACTGAGCCACCTAGGCACCCCTATATTTATTTATTTAGACATAATGCTGTTGCATAATTCATAGACTACTGAATAGTGTAAACAGAACTTTTATATGCACTGGGAAACCAAAAAATTCATTTGACTTGCTTTAGTGTAATTCACTTTATTGCAGTGGAACCAACCATGCACCATCTCTGAGGTTTCCCTCTGTGTAGTTCATGAGAGACACAAATAATCAGGGTTTCTCTGCTGGGCTGAGAATCTGAATGGTTCCATACCTTGGCTGAGTGTTTTTATTTTTTATTATTATTATTTTTAAGATTTTATTTATTTATTTATTTGACAGAGAGAGACACAGCAGAGAAAGGGATCACAAGCAGGGGGAGTGGGAGAGGGAGAAGCAGGCTTCCTGGCGAGCAGGGAGCCCGATGCAGGCTCAATCCCAGGACCCTGGGATCATGACCTGAGCTGAAGGCAGATGCTTAATGACTGAGCCACTCAGGCACCCCTGGCTGGGTGTTTTTAAACATAAAATAGACAAAAAGCTCAAGATCAATAAGAATGGCTATTCTTTTTGAGATTATTTCTACATCTAGAATATAGTAGAGTAAGAGAGCTGCTGAAGGAATTAACTTTTAGAAACCACATCATTTTCCTTCTCCCCAGCAAACAGAGGACTTCTTCAGTTTTTTTCTCCTTTTCTTTTTATTTTTTTAAGATTTTATTTATTTATTTATCTACCTATCTACCTATCAGTCAATTAGCCCGAGAGAGACTGCACAGGCAGGAGGAGCCACAGGCAGGGGGAGAAGCAGGCTCCCCGCTGAGCAGGGAGCCCCACAGGACTCAACCCCAGGACCCTGGGATCATGCTGAAGGCAGCAGCTCAACCCAGTGAGCCACCTAAGCGTCCCTTTCCTTCCCTTTTTTTAAAAGCCACATACCTCCCTTCGGAGCTTTAGAATCAAACAGACCTGGATTCACGTCTCAGCTGTGCAGCTCACTAGTTAGATTTTTCCTCCCTAGACCTTAGATTTTTGAAACTAGAAAAATTGAGACAATAATAATGATCTTGGAGAACTGTTGTGAGAATTAAATATAATTAAATGTTGTGAGGCGCACACGCACCTCCAGGAGCACACAAGGGCCCTAGGGTGTCCCGTCCACAGAGTCCTGCTGTGCCACTCCACGCCCTGTACATGCCCTCTCTGTATGGAGTCCCTCTTTTGAAGACTCTGCCCAAGTGTTTTCTCCTCTGCAGAACCTTCCCTGACTCTTCCCATGACTCCCTACAGCCAAACTAAGCGTTCCTTTTCCCTCTGCACCCCTGAACTTTGTTAGCACCTTTATTAAAATACAGTCACATATTATGGCAGTTACCTATGACTCTGTCTTCTCTACTGACTGAGATCCTTAAGGCCAGGGGCTGACCTATTTCAGTATGCATCCCTGGCTCTCAGAACAGGTTTAGGGGCGCCTGGGTGTCTCGGTTGTTAAGTGTCTGCCTTCAGCTCAAGTCATGATTCTGGGCTCATGGGATTGAGCCCCGTGTTGGGCTCCCCACTCAGCGGAAAGCCTGCTTTTCCCACTCCCTCTGTTTATGTTCCCTCTCTGTGTTTCTCTCTGCCAAATAAATAAATGAAATCTTAAAAAAAAAAAAAAAAGAACTGGTTTATAGTTTATAGTGGGGGGCAGGAATGAGTGAGGGGGGGAATGAGTGAATGAATTTTGGATCCATAGAGCCTACTTTCTGAAATTTCAGTGCAGAAACAGGGTTCCAAGAAAGCCATATGTGAGATGGTTGCAATTACCATGAGATCTCTCCTGACTTTTTTTTTAAACTTACACTTTCACAAGAACATGTAATATTGGTAAATGAATTGGGGAGGTGTGGCCTTGGTCTGAAACCATCCTTCACCTTTATTTCTCTACCTGAGACTAGATGCGGCCTTCCTCTGAAATCCCTTTCTTCTCACATTTTAACCACTTTCTTCCTCTATGTGAGAATGGTCATTTCTGAGAAGCTTTCCCAAGTGTCACTAGTTTACCAGTAAGGTAAACATTATAATGAAGCATCATAACGAACTCTGGCTGATTTAAGCCGATAAAAAAAATCCAAGCCCACAGTTCTACGATGGCTGCAGAATCAAGCTTAAAAACTGGGTTATAGGGGTGCCTGGGTGGCTCAGTGGGCTAAGCCTCTGCCTTCGGCTCGGGTCATGGTCCCAGGGTCCTGGGATCGAGCCCCGCATCGGGCTCTCTGCTCAACAGGGAGCCTGCTTCTCTCTCTCTCTCTGCCTGCCTCTCTGCCTACTTGTGATCTCTGTCTGTCAAATAAATAAATAAAATCTTTAAAAAAAAAAAAACAACTGGGTTGTAGCCAAGATGTATACGCAAACCATTGTGCCAAGGACCCCACTGCCATCCTCACTGACCACCAGATACCCCGGCTTGCACTGCTGCTTCCACCACCCAGCAAGCCCAAAGTGGGTTCTCTCTGGTTCCTGCTTCTTTGTATCACTAGTTCTCAGCCCAGAGTTTGGGGTGGCTGCATCTGGAGGTGAAGCCTCGTCAGACATCCATGCCCTTGTTACAAGGAAGGCTGGCGTTTTTAATTAGTGGCAGACACATTCCACCTAGTGCCTCATCAGAGAACTTTCAAGCAGGAGTGTTGGTCAACAGCAGCACTGCAGCCTTTGGTGTTTTCTTCGGTGATGGTGCGCAGGTGCGAGGGCCAGCACACTGACGGAAACTCCCAGCACTGGCCGCGTGGACAGCACTCCCCTCCTGGAACGCTATTGGTTTCCAGTTGTTTGTAGCTTTGAAGATTCATTTCTTTTTAGAAAGCAAGAGAGTATGTGTGTGTGCGTGCACGCGCACACACACAGACGCACACACACATACCCGAGAGGTGGGAGGGACAGTGGGAGAGGGACAAGCCGACTCTGTGCTGAGTGTGGAGCCCAGCACAGGGCTCGATCTCACCATCCTGAGATCACAACCTAAGCCGAAACCAAGAGTCAGATGCTTAACCGACTGTGCCACCCAGGTGCCCCTGTTGTTTATAACTTTAAAATGTTCCCAGGGGCACTTGGGTGGCTCAGTGGGTTAAAGCCTCTGCCTTCAGCTCAGGTCAGGATCCCAGAGTGCTGGGATCGAGCCCTGCATCGGGCTCTCTGCTCAGCAAGGAGCCTGCTTCCTCCTCTCTCTCCCTGCCTGCCTCTCTTGCCTACTTGTGATCTCTGTCTATCAAATAAATAAATAAAATCTTTAAAAATAAATAAATAAAATAAAGTGTTCTCAAATACACTATCTTATTGGACTCTCGTAAACACCCTCTGAGGTAAGTGGGGATCCATTACTGACTCATCTGGTGAAGTGGAAACTGAGACTTTGAAAAGTTGATATTTACCCAAGGTACATAGCTAGTAAATGACAAAACTGAGTCTTCAGCCTGAATTATTGCAAGACAGCCTCCTAAAAGACCAGAGGAAGAAACCACTCCTGGGTTGGCCAGCAGAATTTGATCAGTGATAGACCTTTTCTCTGTTTAGTCCATCTTCCCCAGACCAATTGGGAAAATATATTTGGCCTCCATATCCCAGCTCTTTCTGATCTTCAGGAACCCCAGGTCTTGGTTGTCTCTCCTACTGAACATACCAGCTTACCCAGGCCTACCCTTGGGTTACAGAGAAACTTTTTTCTTGGGCACCTGGAGCCTGTTGGTAATTTCTTTAAAATAGGATTCGGCGGGGGGGGGGGGGGGGGGGGGGGGGGGGGGGGGGGGGGGGGGGGGCGGCGCCTGGGTGGCTCAGTGGGTTAAAGCCTCTGCCTTCAGCTCGGGTCATGATCCCAGGGTCCTGGGATTGAGCCCCGCGTCGGGCTCGCTGCTCAGCGGGTAGCCTGCTTGCCTTCCTCTCTCTCTCTGCCTGCCTCTCTGCCTACTTGTGATCTCTGTCAAATAAATAAATAAAATCATTTTAAAACAAATAAATAAGTAAAATAGGACTCAGGGGTACCTGGGAGGCTCGGTTGAGCATCTGCCTTCAGCTCAGATCATGAGCCTAACAGGGTGCTGAGATTGAGTGCCGCACAGTGGTCAGCCTGCTTCTCCCTCTTCTACTCCCCCTGCTTTTGCTGCTCTCTCTCTCCATCAAATAGATAGCTAGATAAACAAACAAACAAATAAAATGGGATTCAGTTGGAGCGCCTAGCTGGCATAGTCTATAAAGCATACAACTCTTGATCTTGGGGTTGTGAGTTTAAGACCCATGCTGGGTCTAGAGCTTACTTTAAAAAAATTAAAAAATAGGGGCGCCTGGGTGGCTCAGTGGGTTAAGCCTCTGCCTTCAGTTCAGGTCACAATCTCGGGGTCCTGGGATCAAGCCCCGCATCGGGCTCTCTGCTCAGCGGGGAGCCTGCTTCCCCTTCTCTCTCTCTGCCTACTTGTGATCTCTGTTTGTCAAATAAATAAATATAAAATCTTTTTTTTTTAATTAAAAATTTAAAAATTTTTTTAAATTAAAAAATTAAACTCTTAATTTTAAAAAAGGTTGTTTTTGTTTTTGTTTTTTTTAAAGAGGATTCAGAACACCCAGCCTTTTCTCTAACCCCATGGAAGGCCTTGGAAAGGGACCCCAGAGTCTGCTTAGCTGGTCTATGGAGCTGCTTTCTTAGCCTGTCCCCTCCCTGTCACCTCATTTCATTTCTCTGTCCTTCTTTGTTCTCTCTCTTTTTTTTTTAAGATTTTATTTATTTATTTGACAGACAGAGATCACAAGTAGGCACAGGGGCAGACAGAGAGAGGAGGAAGCAGACTCCCTGCTGAGCAGAGAGACTGATGCCGGGCTCTATCCCAGGACCCCGAAATCATGACCTGAGCTGAAGGCAGAGGCCTTAACCCACTGATCCACCCAGGTGCTCCCCTTTGTTCTCTTCTTTTTAGGTTTGTGGCCCAAACAATATTTCTTCCACCTCCTTCCTACCTTTTGTCTCTGTAAATTCCCTCCTGCTCAGCAGCAAGTAGAAGCATCCTCCAGTGCTTTCTCCTTTTAGTCCCTCCTGGAGCCAGGAGCTGCTTCCTTTTGTGGTTTTTAAGAGTTTAGACTCCACGGGCATATTTGAATGCATGAACTCCTTTTGCCACCGCCCTAGAGGATCCCTCCTTTCTTGTTGCTGGAACCTGGAACCTCACAGCTTCTGCTTCTCCTCCCCATTTCCAATAAAGTCATGGTGCTCCTTCCTTTTATTTTGTGAGGACCCTTTCCATTCTGTGTGCAGAATGCATGCATGACAATGGAATGCCAGATATTGGGGCTTTGAGTCATGGCATCTCCCATCAGGGAGCACAAGACTGGGCTAGCCAAACCCCTAGGATGTCATAGGCTTTAGCAACTCATGGACTTCTGGCTCTAACACCGTATGTCCCCATTTTAGAAGGAGACCCTTTAATGGTCCTCCTAAAAGAGAGGTTGCCAGGGATGTGTAAGTCATCTGGACTGTAAACTGGAAAATCCCAACACTTCCTGCTCTGCCCTCTGTCCTCCACAGTAGTCCATGCCTTCCTGCCATAGGTCTTCCTGGCCAGTCACCTGTTCCCACTGTCACTTGTCTTTGCAGCTGAGCATTATAGAGAAGACAAATTCCCAGCCATTAGTGCAGCCCTCCAGAGCTGTACCATGGATGACCCAGACAAGCACCAACATCTCAGATCCTCAGCAGCAAACAGCTCAGTAGATGGCCGAGTCCCCAGTCAGTCTTCCTCACCTGGAGAGATTTCAGGAAAAAATATTCATCCTCAGAAGCAGTGCCGTTCCCTCTCCAGATTTCAGCCATTTGCATACCAGAGAGTCACTCTACCCATATGAGTCTTACACCCCCAAAATGTGATTCTTACAAGCCAGTGTAGCCCTCTATGCCCTCTTCTAGCACCAGCAGTGGTATGAGCCATTTTCTTTCTTTCTTTTTTTTTTTTTTTTTAATTTATTTGACAGAGAGATCACAACTAGGCAGAGAGGCAGGCAGAAAGAGAGGAGGAAGCAGGCTCCCTGTGGAGCAGAGAGCCCGAGGCGGGGCTCGATCCCAGGACCCTGGGATCATGACCTAAGCTGAAAGCAGAGGCTCAACCCACTGAGCCACCCAGGTGCCCCTATGAGCCGTTTTCTAACAGAACTCTCTAGGTTTTCTCATCTGCACCCCAGCATACTCAGTTAATGAGATTAGTTCTGGCAAAAATCCTGGTCAAGTTTGACCTCCCGCTCAAGCCAGTGGAAGAGCCACAGCTGGCAAAGTCAAACCTGGAGACTCCTATTGGAGACTTCATGTGAGTCTCTTCTCATGGTCAGTGAGATGACTTGGATCTCTTCCCTGTGACCCCAGTGATCAATCCTGTGGCCCTGAAAGTAGACCGGACGGGCACAAAGGTCAAGTCCTGGCTAGCAGGAATCCTTCCCAGCTTCCCAGCAGTGCAGCTTTTCATACGCAGCTTGTCATTCCCTTCTTCCCACTGGTTTCCCCTCAACTTACCTTACCTTACAAGCCTCCGTTTGTACTCTCACGGAAGGATCCTTAGGATCTGATTCCAGCCCAGAACTTTTTGAGTGTTCATTGGAACCTGCTTCCAACCCTGGCCAAGCAGAACTAGTATGGCTTGTTGCTGCCCTCCAGATTTCCTCCACCATACAGAATCCCCGTGAAAATACATCCATCCCCCAAATACCAGATCTAGTCTGTCTTCCCTGAACCAAATGAGCAAGTCTTCTCCCACCCCCAGGCCAAGACCAGACCAGAGGGTATCGAGGAAAGTGGGTAGGGCTGGCCAAAGAAGGCTTTTAAGTGTTTATTTGGAACCTGGCAGAAAGAAAGCCTTGTCTGCCCCACCCAGACTCATTTGCCCTTCTGGTCTGGAGCACTGGGGGCCACAGAGAGTGTTAATTAGAACTAAGACCGTCTTCAGAACAGTCCAGTATCTCTGGAAACTAGGGAGAGACTAGTGAAGGAAGAATAAATGTCAGGCTCTGGAAAGTAGATGAGGAGGCTGGCTCGTGGCTGTAGAGAGACAAAGGGTGAAAAGGAGCTTTTGGACAAACCCTGAGAGTCTAAGCCAAAGTAGTATTTCCTTTACTCTTTCCTGTTCATTCTTATCTCAAGGGTGGATCCTAATTGACAGTCACACTTCAGGACCATCCCCAGCCCTAGGGAATGTAGCAGCCTGAGCAGTATCTGGGCCTCCTTCCCATTCCTTTCACTGAAGAAAACAGACGGTTATGAAGCAGAAAAATGAGCAGCTCGGAGGGCGGGACTCCAGGCCAGTCCCAGACCCCTACCATAACTTCTGTTTAATACTTATAAAAGCCCAGTGCTGGGCCCTTTCTATCATTCATCTCATAGAATCCCCACTTGACGAGGGAACTAAAACCTAAAGACAGGAAAGAATCTGCTCAGAGTCTGATTACAACTCAAGTCTTTTCAGACGCCTGGGTGGCTCCGTTGGTTAAGTGTGTGCCTCTGGCTCAGGTCACCATCTCAGGGTCCTGAGGCGGAGTCCTGCATCTCCCTCTGCCTGCCACTCCCCCTCCCCTGCTTATACTCTCACTCTCTCTATCAAATAAATAAATAAAATCTTTAAAAACAAAACACAACTCAAGTCCTTTTGACTCAGGTCTTTCATTTCTGGCATTGTCAGAAATTTTTTTTTTTAATTTTTCTTTATTTATTTGTCAGCGAGAGAGGGAGAGAGAGCGAGCGAGCACAGGCAGACAGAGTGGCAGGCAGAGGCAGAGGGAGAAGCAGGCTCGATATGGAACTCGATCCCAGGACGCTGGGATCATGACCTGAGCCAAAGGCAGCCGCTTAACCAACTAAGCCACCCAGGCGTCCCTTTTGTCACCTTTTCTTCCTAGCTTTCCTATCCTTTTCTTCTCTGAGTTTGCCACTGTGCAGCACGATGCTGTAATAGTAGACTGTGAAAAGCCGAGACCTAGCTTTCTCTTCCTATGGGGAAAGTTAAAGATAGAGGCCTGAGGGTGCTCTTCTCTAAGCACCCTTGCCCTAAAGCTCCAAATGTGTCAATTATACTCCTGACAGAGGTTGGGCCTTCTCTTCTGTATATTCTTCTTTTCCTACCTCAGTACTGTCACGTAATCCCCAAACACACACACATTCAACAAACTATTATTGCCTCCTATAATCTAGGCTAGAGGTGTAAAGATGAATAAGATTTGCCTCTTCCTGTCCATCTGTCCCCAGTACAGAAACAGGCAAGTAAAGAAATAATTACAGAAAAGTTTCTCAGGTATGATGGTAGGAGATGGTCAGGGTTAATTAAGGACATAGAAGAGAAATCGGTCAGTTCTGGCCCAAGGAAGGAATTAATGCTAAATCTTGAACTTTGGGGCTATTTATCAAATACACAAAGGGAAGACCCTCTCAAGCAAAGGGGAACCATGCAAGCAAGCACTTGAAGGCAAAAACAATCCAATGTGTTGGAAACTGCAGATCATTTACAAAATCTAGAATATGGCGTACAAGGGAGATATACAAGAAACAAAGTGGAAAAGTTGGGTAGAACAGAAGACATGTCTGAATTCTTTTTTTTTTTTTTTTTTTTTTAAGAACAGTGTTTGTTTGTTTGTTTTAAGATTTTATTTATTCGATAGGCAGAGATCACAAGTAGGCAGAGAGGCAGGCGGAGAGAGAGGGGGAAGCAGGCCCCCCACCGAGCAGAGAGCCCGACGAGGGGCTCGATCCCAGGGCCTGGAGATCATGACCCGAGCCTAAGGCAGAGGCTTTAACTCACTGAGCCACCCAGGCACCCCAGACATGTCTGAATTCTTAAGGTCTCCAAAGCTGCAGTCAGAAACCCCCTTAGAGACTCCAGCCTATGGAAAATATGAACAAACCCAAACATGTCTCCGTCAGTCTTGGTCCCATCATCAAGGATCTTCATTTTGCTGCACCAAGCCCTTCAAAGACTGAAGTAGAGCGTCAGGAAAGCCAAAATTTCTGCCTTACCTATCAGGGTCACATTCAAGCTCCCAAGTATGACAGGAAACATATTGGATCCTTAGAAGCCACGGGAAGCTTGCCCAGAAAGAACCCATTTTCAGCCAGCTGGTCAGCTTTTTCTGTCTGAGCCAATAGAGGGCGGGAAAACTCTCCTGTCTCCTGCTTGTGCCTCATACCTCCAGGCAAGAAGTAGATAACATGCCCCTGGTTCCTCCTACCCCTTCCAGACTGTTGGTTCACTGCCTCCATTCTCTAACTCTTATTCCTAGAAAACTAACCCTTTCCTTACCTTCAACCCCATCACTGGTCATCTTCCAGGGTGCTCCCTTAAATATATTGAGGGCTCATAGTCTTCCTCTTCGCTCCTCTTCTAAACATCTTAGACTACTTACATTCAGCTTTACCATTCTCTGAGCTTCTCTATACTCTAACCAACCCTCACCTCCTTTCAACTTTTGCTCTCCACTTGATAATCATACCCTATCCTCATCACTACCTAGGACCTCTGAAATCTTTCCTGTGTCAATAGCTGTGCTGGACACTGGGGTAGGAACATAAATACACCGGCCCTACCCTTGAGAGTCTTACAGGGAAGTGTAGGAGAATGAGATAATGACATAGAGACAGAGATATGTATCAGGTAGTGTTTTCACAGAGCAGGAAATGGACAGTTTGGAAGGGAAGGTGCCACTAATAGTGGAGCTGCTGGATTAGGGCATTTAGGGCAAACGTGTGATGGGATGAGGGCCAAGAAAGGCATTCTAGACAGAGGGAACCGCCTGTGCAGAGGTCTAGAGCTACAAAATAGTATGGCTGGTAGGTATAATTGCACAGTGGTGGAATGTGAAGCTGTAGGGGTAGGCAAGGATCAGATCAGGGAGGGCCATATTTTGGATTTTACAAAACAATGGCCACTGCTTATCCCGCACTTCAGGATTCCTTAAGTCACTGAAGTCTCACAACAGCTCTATGCAGTAGGTGGTATTATTTCCATGTGAGGCATCGCCCCTCTCCTTTGGGTATCTCCGTTTAACTGTTGAGTGTCACTGCTTCTCACCCTTCCCCCTCACCCCCTACCATTTGGCCACACCACAGTATTTCATGCTCCCCTTCCTTGTATCTTTATACTTTTGCTCATGTTGTTCCAGCAACCTAGAATGCCTTCCCTTTGACACACTGCCTGAAAACACTGTATTCATCCTTTAACCCATCCAGTTTCCCTCCTGTGTGAAGTCTCCTGGAAGCTAGGTTTAGAAAGAATGAGTCCACAGGCGCCTGGTGGCTCAGTTGGTTAAGCAGCTGCCTTCTGCTCCGGTCATGATCCCCAGGGTCCTGGGATCAAGCTCTATGTCAGGTTCCCTGCTCAGTGGAGAGCTTGCTTCTCCCTCTTCCTGTGCTTTCCGCTCTGCCCATTTATGCTCTCTCTATCTCTCTGTCAAATAAATTTAAAAAAAAAAATCTTTTGAAAAAGAAAGAAAGAGTGAGTCCTTCCCTCCTGTGTTGGAAAATGCTGCCTCTCCTGTAATTAATCACTTTGGCAAGGTGTATTCCCAAAACCTTCTCAAGGGCAGAGCCACATAGGAGATGAATAAATGTTTATGAACACAGAAGTCAGAAATAATTTGGTTTGAAATGACACTTTTATTGCCAGTTCTCAAACAACTTTTTTCTTTTCTTTTGTAGCCAAACGAGTGAACGAGGTGATCGTGGGGAGTGACCAGCTCATGGAGATCTGAGTTATGAGCAAGTCAGACTCCTTTCTCCTGGCCCTCAGAACTACAGATGTTGGCTGGCCCACCTGTTTGACTGTGTATTTATTTCCCAATAAAGAAGGGCTCCCATGGGGCACCTGGTTGGCTCAGTCAGTAGAGCATGAGACTCTTGATCTCGGGGTTGTGAGTTTAAGCCCCACATTGGGTGTAAAATTTATTTAAGTAAACTTTAAAAAAGAAAAAAAAATTTTTTTAATAAATAAATAATAAAAAATAAAAGGGAGGGGGAGGAGCACTCCCATAGGTATGCCAGAGATTTGTGGAGTAGTCCCAAGTTCCACTGATGTGGTGGGCTCCAAGAATACACAGTGTGGGCTTGAGTCACATGGTAAAACATCTAGAGCCAGTGTGTACAACAGGATAAGACACAGTGGCCTGGCTCTTGTGTACAGGCATGGGCAGCAGGGTAAAGCTCTTCGGAGGACTGCTTTCTGACAGCCTGGCCGAGCCTAGTGCATAAAAGCATCTTCTACCTGAAAGGACCCGGAGGTGCTTCAGTTCCTGACCCTAATCAGGCTTTCTAGACCCACAGACCTAGCTGCTGGCAGTGCCACCTCCATACGGGAGAGTCCTTCTACAGCTGCCAGTTTGGGCAGCCTGGCCCACAATCCTTAGTCCAGGACTTAACTACTCTGTTCCCCATACCTGCCACACGGATTCCCAGCCCCTGCCACCACCCCACCCCCTCATTTACTCCCTACTTCCCAGTCACTAGTCAGTTTTTCCAGGTCAACTGCTGTCTTTTGGAGACTTAAAACATGCAGGAGGCTGCCTTGGCCTAGGCATCAAGCCTAATTCCACTGGTCTCGGTGGAGGCAAGAGCAATAAGAGAGCCATGGGGCCCCTGGGTGGCTCAGTCGGTTAGGCGTCTGCCTTCAGCTCACGTCATGAACCCAGGGTCCTGGGAGTGAGCCCTGTGTTGGACTCCCTGCTCAGCAGGGAGCCTGCTTCCCCCTCTCCCTCTACCTGCTGCTCTGCCTGCCTGTGTGTGTGCTCTTTCTCTCTGATAGGTAAATAAAATCTTTTTAAAAATAAATAAGTAAAAATAAAAGAGAGCCGTGATCTATGAAGCCAGACAGACTCCTTGTCATCTCCCTTAATGAGGAATCTAAGATCTATTCAACCTGGTAAGTAAGAGCCAGGAGCCCATATCATGATTTGAAACTCTTCTCCAGCTGCACTCCTTTATATCCTAATTATACTGCCTCTCCTGCTTGAGATAATTAAGAAGTGAGACTTCCATACTCACAGCCCTTCTGGAATCCTGTCCACCTCCCCTCTACCACCCCCACTCCCAAATACACATACCCTCGGCTCTTGCCTGTCCCTGCACTGCTTTACAACCTGCAGGTGTCTGGTGAAGATAAAAGTGGTTCCTGGGGTGAGATTTCACCTCCTAGAATTATCAAAGTAAAGGTTTCCCTTGATGTGTTCGCTGTGGGTGGCAGTAATTATAAAGAATGATTTGAAATACTGGTTTCCACGTTGCTTTAAAAATCCAAAGTCTCTAAAGTTCATTGGAGTAATCTTGCTTGAATCTTAGCACTGCTCTCATTGAACTTGTGAGAGACTGGATGAGCATTCCTACCCTGGGGGATCTCCACCTCCACTAGCCTTCTTGGGAGCTCTCAAGCTCCACATTCCTACCACTGGTGGGGACAAGGTTCTCAAAGGTTTGCCCTCATCAGACAGGAGCTGAAATGGGCCAGCAGAAGTGCTTGAAAGAGATAGGACTGCGGGGGAGGAGGGAGTAAAGAGATGGAGCAGTGCCCCGGGGCGGTGGGGGGGGGGTCCCCTTTGGTAATGCAGTGAAATCTGTGAATTCCAGAGGACTCCAGGTGGAAGAAGACCTGCCCTCCCCGATGTAGCTTGGCTTTGGCGGATTCATTGCCTCGCTTCTGTCCCTGTGTTTCCACATCTGCAAAATGGGAAAGTCTCACTGGATAACTTTTAAAGGCTCTTCCTATTCTCAAATTCTGTCCCTCTCTCAGTACTTTCTGACCCTTGGGATCTGTGTGGCCCAAGAGGCCAGAAGACTACTCCTTGTCAACAGAAAGGGGATGGAGCTGGATAGGTTTGGAAGGAAGTAGGCAAGGGACGAGAAGGGATTGATTAAACTGTTCCAGAACCTTCCTATACCCCTTCCTGATCTTTCCCATGGAGCCGTTGGAATCTCTGATAGTAAGGTAGAAGAAAGACGTCTCCTCTGCCTTCCCTTGCACAAGCCGGTGAGCAGCCCTGCTCCAAGGAAAGGGGGGAGCTGGAGAAAAGAGGACAAGGTAGGGGTTTCCCAGGGGAAGTCCTTGCTAAGTGTAAGTCCCAGCCAGGAACAGCCCCCGGCCCAGGACACTGCTGCGATTGTCTCTAGCAGCACCAGGATTGACTGGGTGCCCAAGATGCCTTAATTTCTCTTCTCTTTGCTCTATTTTTTTGCCAGAAGGCAGGGGCCATTTTTGTTTCCTTTTGGCAACAGCTACAGAGAGTGTGAATATACCTAAAATATAGTGAGCAACTGAATGTCCACTGGCTAGCCGCCTCTCTGTGGGAAAGAAGCCAGAAGAACCAGCAGGTAAAGGAGTTCCCTGCCCCCCTCCCATGGATGCTCCATGAGGGAAGTAGAGGAAAGAAGGGGACTTTCAGTACGGATCATGGAGGACTCTGGGGAGGTGTTGAGCAACTACGCCTGGAGTTCTGGGAGCTCGCCAGGTCAGACCAAATTCGGTGTCTACTACTCCAGGAACCCCTCACCTCCACCTGCCACCAGGAGCTCCTGAGCCAGTAGGGGGACTGACTGCCAAGGCTGCCCTCCAAGCATTTTCCCAAGGCCAGAGGCCGAACTTCTTCCCAGTCCCTCACCACGTTACTCTTCTTATCCGGCTCCCATCCATGGAGGTGGCGGGGAGGGGGGTCATGGGGAATTGTCTTTAGCTGGAGCCCCAAAAGCAATCTAGGGGCCTACAAGGCCCATTTTAAAAGCTGTTTCTATTTCTAGAGAACAGCAGAAAGCATACTTTCCTTATCCACAGCCATCCCTACCCCTAAGGAGGTACAGAAGCCAGGCCTTTGTATGCTGCCTTCTAAATAGTTAAATGTGTCTGAGGAAGGGGAAGTGGGTGTGGGAAGGACCACCCAGACACAAGGTCTAGAAGGCTTAGCTCTGATGGAGCTCACAGGGAAAGAAAGAAGCTGGGCAGGAGAACACATTCTACTGGAAGCCAGGATGATTTGTCCTCGGCCTGACCATCTGCCACCACCAGGAGGACTGCGTCAGGGGCTTTTCTGCTAGAGATAAGTAGGGAGGCTCTGCTTTGATTCTCACCCGCTCTTCTTACTCCACCTTCAAGGTAAAAGGCCATTTTCTGATCTCTGGTTGCGGCCTCTGACACTAGAGACTTGACAGGTGCTATTGGCCTAAAGCTGCCCGCAGGGAAGGGGGTATATGGTCCCAGGCTTGGCCATTAAGCATAATGGATAGCAGGGGGACTGGGGGGCTTGGTGGTGCCAGGGATCCCTGCTTCCCTCTTCTACATCTCAGGGTTACTGACTTTGCCGGGCCCAGATAACAGAAGCCAGCCCAAAGCATGAGTGAGAAGCCTGGGAGAATGCCAAGGAAAGAAGGTCTACCCTCCTAGTTGCTCCCACAGGGACCCTATCCTGAAGCCAGGCTGGTCACTTTCCAACACTGTGTGTGTGTGTGTGTGTGTGTGTGTGTGTGTGTGTGTTTCACCTCACTTTTCCTGACACTGTTCCTCAGCCACATATATTATCTCATTTAATCCTTATGTCAATGCCAGAGATCATGTGACTTGCCCAAACTCTCATAAGCAGACCTTGAACCATGTCTTCTTTGGGAGTTGGTCATCTTCTCACCTCTCCCATCTAATCCCTCTAACTCCCCTGAGTATCCCAGCTCACAGTGGTTTCCCCTGTGGTCTCTGTGCTCTCCCTTAGGCTGTGAACTTTTTAAAAGCAGGTACCCTGCAAATCTCAGAGCTTAGCAAAGGAGTAGACACGTAACAGACCGTAAGGGCTATTTGTCTCAATCAGTAATTAGATTTACTCCTTGGTGATAATGAATTAATTAGATTGCTTTTCTCTTATTCTTTGGAGAACTTCTCTGGTTTGAGTCCAAAACACATTGCCAGATCCAGTGGAAGTGACACTGAACCAGGCTGTTCCACAGTGAAGCAGACTGCTTATAGAGAGAAAAGAGGGCCTTCTACTCCCCTTCCTGTTGCCTGGGGTCTGTGGCTTCAGCTTGCCCTAGCTGAGCTCAGCTACACTCAGGAAATCACTTTGCTGGGGAAAAGAAAGGTCATCGTGGAGCTTGGAGAAGTCAGAGGGCACTAGGCCCTGGGTTGGAATGGTTGGAACTGCAGACCAGTTTCTCCCACACTGGGTCTTTGGACTTTGGCAAGAAATTTTCCCAGCAGGCAAGCCCTACCCTGGAAGCATCCACAGAAATGCTGGACCTGACCACAGTTGTTAGCAATGGTGGGCCTGTGGTAGAAGCAGAGTCCCAAGGCCCAGACGATTAGGAATCCTTCTGCATGGACTTTGTCTTGCAGAGTCTGGTGAGAGGGAAGGAGGTCTCAAGAGCTACTTAGAGCAAAGTCTGTCTGCTTGGGTACCCAGCCATACTCAGCTATGGCCCCAAGAGCAATCCAGGGGCCCTTACAGCTAGTTTAGAGGTGATTTCTATAGCCAGAGAATTGCTGAGGGTACACTTTCTTTTTTTTTCCCCTAAAGATTTTATTTATTTATTTGATAGAGAGCAGGAGAGACAGAGAAAGCAAGCATAAGCAGGGGGAGCAGCAGAGGGAGAGAGAGAAGCAGGCTCCCCACTGAGCAAGGAGCTCCATGGTGGGGTACAGGGTTCAATCCCAGGACCCCAGGGTCACGGCCTGAGTCAAAGGCAGACACTTAACCAACTGAGCCACCCAGGCGCCCCTGAGGGTGCACTTTCTTGAATCCTCCTATTCCCCCATCTTCCTCAGAGGCCGAGGTACACTTTCTTTATCCACAACAGGTTAACAGGGAAGAAGAAAGTGCTATGCACATATGCTGCTTTTAATGTTTTAATGTGTAGTTACTAGGCCAAAAGCCTCATGCATGAATTAATTTTTCCATAGGCATTTTGCTGTATGAATGGACCAAGAGATGGGACAAACCTGTTAGGTGTTCAACCCCGCAACCTAAAGTTTCCCTTTCCACAGGACGGAGACTCTGGAAATACTGTTAATTGACACGTTTTCAAAAAGCAATTCGGCAATGTGTAGCAAGAGCCATAAAAATGTTCATACTTTTTGACCCAACACCCTCACTTCTGGGAATCTGTCCTAAGGACATTCTCCAAATAATTGATACAAAGACTATGTGGTAACATGAAATGTTAATGATGTAATGGTAAACAAGTCTGGAGGAACTGACCAAGAAATTGGCCAGAGATAGTAGTAGTGTTAGAGTAATGAATTTATTAGAGATTCTTTTTCTCTTTCCCAAACCTTATATGTTAGAATATTGATTTTACCCTCCTCTGACACTCAGGGTTAATCATTCAGAAACCTGGCAGAAAGAGCACTCAAGACAATTTAATAAATGTAATAAAAGAATTATTCCCTGTTTCCAGTCCTTTCCACCCTGGTTTCTGCAACTCTCAGTGACTCACTCAACCATTACTGAGCACCTACTAATTGTCAGTGAGGGAGAGAGACTTTCAAGTCCATAGTGTGTTACAAGGAACACAATGAAGGAAATGCCTATCTGTCAGGAGGGAGGTGTGAATCAAGGAAGGCTTCAAGGAAGTGTGATTGGCTAGTGTTCGTTTTGAGGGTTGTCTTCCAAGACAACAATGCCACAACACGTCCAAAGGCAGAAACGCCGGGAATAGCATGGTGCTTTTAAGAAATTACATCTAATTCCCCAGGGCTGGAAGGAACATTGAGTGGATGTGAAGGAATTATGGGAGAGAAGGTTAGTTAGATTGTGCAGGGCTCCGTGCTCCAGATGGCTTTGTGTTTTGGAGCGATCATCAGATTTGCATTTTAGAGAGATGACTCTGGCCTCGGTGGAGAGTGGACTGAAAGGGGCAAGAATGGAGGCAGCAAAGAGTGAAGTCTTTGGGTCTTGGCTGGGCAGGCCAGCAGATACCCTTTCTCAGCATTGGCGTCTCCTGGCTTACGCTTGGCCAGCGCCGTGCCTCCCCGGGATCTCCCTCCCTGCTCCTCCCCCAGGGCCCCGCGGGCGGCCAGGGAAGCGAGGCGTGGGGTGGCCCTGCCTGGGTGGTCTCCTGCCCCGCCCCCATCCGCGGCGCCGTCGCCTAGCAGCGGATCTGGCTGCGCGGCTCCGGGTAATTTGCGGACCCCTCAGCCAATGGGAGGGCGTCGTCCCGGCCCGCTCCCTTTTTCTGGAGCTAAGGTCACCTCCTCCTCACTGCGTTCTCCACCTCGAGCCGCGAGGGGTGTTGCGGGCCGGTCGCTCTGCCTGCACGCGGGACCGACTCCCGCACCCGCGCCGCGCTGCGCTCGCCCCCCATCGCAGCAGCCGCGGCACCGAAGCACCCCACCCTCACGCACGCCGCGCCTAAGCGGCCCCGCTGAGTCCCGACGCGGGCTCCGCGGTACCTGGGTACCAGGCCAGCTTATGGAGAATCCCAGATAACGCGGGTTGGGGGCGCCCACGCCCCCCATCCCCGCCGGCATGGCTCGGCCGCCGCCACTCCAAGAGCTGCCCCCTGGCTATACACCCCCAGCTCGAGCCGCATCACCCCAGGTGAGTGGATGGGAAGCCAGAGGGAGAAAGATTGGGAGCAGATCTAGAGATTCCCCAGGTCTGCCACTCTGCAAGGTGTAATGTTGCTATAGCGAAAGGTTATAGCGTGTGTGTGTGTGTGTGTGTGTGTGTGTGTTTCTGCGTCTTCTCATCTGGCGGGTGAGAGTGTGTCTGGATTTCCCCTCTGTCCACCTGAGAACAGATGTGTGCATATGTGTCCTACTCTCAGAAAAGAATCGGGTATGTATTGGGGCGGGAAGATGAGGGAACAAGAAACAGTTATATTTTTTCCACCTTTGGGCCTTGTGTCTGTGTAGGTTCTACCCGTCCTGCATCCCAGAAACCAAGAACCTGGGGCTTGGCAGGGGGTGCACATAAGGAGGAAAGGGGAGGAATTCTTGCACTGTTGCAGTAACGCCTGGCTGACCCTTCTCTTTTCCATCCCAGATCCTAGCTGGGAGCCTGAAGTCTCCACTCTGGCTTCGTGCTTACTTCCAGGGCCTGCTTTTCTCTCTCGGCTGTGGGATCCAGAGACACTGTGGCAAAGTGCTCTTCCTGGGCCTGCTGGCCTTTGGAGCCCTGGCACTGGGTCTCCGCATGGCCATCATTGAGACAGACCTGGAACAGCTCTGGGTGGAAGGTGAGTTGTGGACACTAGTCAGAACTGCTTGGGTATGGTGACCCCAAGATAAGAACAGGGTGAGGAGCTAGCTACTGAGTTCTCATGGGCTCAGCCCTGGGTCTGGAGAGGGTACCTGCCTGCCAGAGCCTGGACGGCTAGGAGCAGTGCTCCCTCCCACACCTGTAAATGGACATTTGCAGATGATGGGCCCCTGTGAATCGGTATGCAGAATAGTTATCTGTGAGTTTGTGTGTGTCTGTGTGTGTAGCAATTGTTACCAACTTTTTATGGGTATTTTTTACTGCATGGCAGGGTTTGCAAAGGCAACCAAAATCTTTCAGTAGCAAGGAGAGTAAAATACATGCTGGGATATAATATACAATAGAATATATAGTATGATGATTGGAATAAGAGAAGGCAGGGAGAGATCACAACTGACCAGGAGAATCAAGAAAATTAACACCTGGGCTGGGGAAACTGAGTAAATCATCTAGGAGGCCTCCATGCAGAGGTCCCATCCCTGGAGTCCCATGCACTGAGGCCTCCTGCAACCACTCAGTAGAAAAAAAGTGG